>JARHVA010000149.1:6982500-7140000 GCA_037957365.1 Torreya grandis
AATAATTAATTAAACCTTGATGCAAACATTTAGCTACAATTTCCACCCAATCCAAATATTATTCTCCTTAGAGGATCACCTATATGAAGAAGTACATCCAGTCTTCCCAATAATATGCATGAGCATTACCCTTTATCTTGTGTAGTAATACTATGATATCTTGTACTTTTGGAATCATATGATTTCTAGTTAATGGTCTAGGTAATCTTGAACCTCCTTTTTGGAATTTCAGAAGTGAATTTCTAGCAATCACGCTCTTGTAATTTTTTTTCTTCATTAAAAAGTAACCATAGGAAGAGGTAATACTAAGGTCAGAGTATGGTTCCTTGGGAGGGATTCTCATCACAGACATTAGGGTTTGTTTATTGATATGTATTAGAACATTACCATCTGTAGTCCTAATGCACTTGTTTTGAGGTTCATATCTATTCATGAATTCAAGGATTAATTCAGGGTATTGGATAGCCATGAGAAAGGCCACAGCTTCAACCAAACCACTTTCTACAATTTTTTGCATCATAGGATTTGATAGAGGATTTCTATCCCTTTCCCTAAAATTTTCCAAATCATATTGGACTAGAGAGGTGTCCCCAATTTCAGGAGGAGAACATATGAGACCAGGACCATGCTCATAATCAAGACAAGTGGATTTCATGGCTACAGGTCAGAGAATATAATGAAAAGAGAAAGCTTTGAATATTTAAATAATGTTGCAAACTCAAAAGGATATTTCTTTCCAACCAATTAAAGGAACCATCTTGCATTAAGAGTGAAACTCACCTTTAAATTTTCCTAAAATCATTGCAAATTTGAGCAATCAAATATCTTATACCACCTTTGATGTTCTCCTTTGTATCACCCAGTATACTTGTTTGCTAAAATTGAATTGTTGTCTCTTGATACAGATATTAACCAAATCAAATAATTAAACCAAAATAATACATGCTAAACATGCTTGATAAGACATGCATTCTGACATATGTATTAATGGCAAGCATTTTTTTATGCACGATTTTGATGAGTAATGATTATCTGTAACCTTGTGAAAATTCATTTTTTTTTGCTTTATATTGAGTTTTAGATATATTCTCCTCTAAAAATCCCACTAATTTTAACTTAGAGAAAGCCTTGGGGTGAGAGGAGAGTATAGTCATTGAACCATTGAACCATTCAACTTTTGAAAATCCCACTATATATTCTTGAACCATTTAACTCTTGAACCTTTAAAATATTTAACCTTTGAACCAATTAACTCTAAGAAAGGTTCAAGTTTGATTGAAATGTTCAAATATATACTTGAAAAACACGTAAGGACAAATAGTTCACTTTGAGAAAATTTGAACCATTGAACTCTTGAACCATTGAACTTATTAAACTTTTGAACTCTGAGAAAGGTTCAAGTTCAAAGGTTCAATTCTTTAAGAATTTACACACAAAAGGTGGTAAATAGATGGACTTATTTTATGGGAAAATTCATGAAAATTTGAATAAGGGTGACTCCAAAGGTAACAAATATCAAGTTACCTTGTATTTATACATCGTGAGGCTCATACTTTTTTATTAACTTTATATATATATATATATATATATATATATATATATATATATATATATGGTGTATTTTTTATTTAATAATTAAATATTTTATATTTATATTTATTTTTTTGGTATTAAAGAAATGAAAATGTAAGAATATGAATTAGTTATGTTTATACCAATGAATAGATAACATTTTACTTGTATGTGCATATTAAAAAATATTATTATTTATACTAATAATAGTTAGAAATATTATTTACAAGGAGTAACATGCAAATATCAGAGGACAAGTATTTTTGTACCTATCCTTTGAGGAGGATAGGAAGGAATTTGTAAGGTGGTGAATTTCTTGGAAGAGTGTGTAAGGGAGGAGGCAAAGCGTAGGGAAGTGTATATGAGAAAGTTGCGTAGATAACATGTGGTGGTATAGGGGACAACAATTATGGAAATCATAAATGGTCTACCCACCCCTTTCTTGATTAACCCTTTAAGGCTGAACTTAAAGATATTGAGACTCGATGGGTTAATATAAGAGAGAAAGCATCATAAATTGATAAAATTATAATATATTATGTGTATATAGTCCTCATATCACCTTGATTTTATAATCAAGTCATCCATGTAAACCTCCACTATTTTATGGGTGAGGTCATGAAAGATGCAGGTCATATCCCTTGATACATTCCCCCTAAATTTTTAGGCCAAAGGGCATTACCATATAGAAAAAGGTTCCCCAAGGTGTTTTGAACAAAGTTTTTCTTTGGTCTTCATTGAAGATGTGATTTTTTTTGTATCCTAAAAATCCATCCATGAGTGATAGCATATTGTATCTTGTGTTAGTATCAACAATAATGTCAATAGATGAGAGAGGAAATCATCCTTTAGACTTGCCTTGTTAATATCCTAAAATTCTATGCATATTCTAATCTTACCATTCTTTTTGATAACATTTATGATGTTAGACATCCATTTGTAGTAATCAATGGGATTAATGAAGCCAATTTTTAAGAGATTGATGAATTTCTCCTTTACCATCAATTTAACCTTAGGTTTGATGGATCTAAGGTTTTTCATGATGGTTTTCACATTAGGTGTTATAATTAGAGTATGGAAAACTACATCAGGATTGATGCCTATCATGTTAGTGTAGTAAAAAATGATGGCTTTGGAAATATTTATGAGGAGTTTCTTGTGGTATTCCACCTCTTATTCAGATAGTGAAGATCCTATCTTGAGGAATCTAGGTTCTACTCAATATTTTGATATTAATATTAATAATTTCCTTAATAAGGGATGCATTTTCATCCTTGAATACATAAAAAGATTGGGGAAGGTTAGGGTCTTTACCTATAGTGTTGAATACATTTTGTTCATCATCATAGGATAGGTAATCCTCCACCTAATAATTAATTGTCAAACTCAATTCCAAGTGCTGAGTTAAGATAATAGGTAAATGAGAATCCCTCTTATGATGGAGTGAGGTAAGGTCATTATAAGCCTAAAGGAATTCAAGGATGGCCTCATCATTTCATCTAGATCCAAGATATGAGTCTCCTCATCTCATCTAAAATGGGTGACTATTTAATCATTATGAGTCTTACTTATGAGGGGCTCTACCTTGATTGAGACTATAAAATCAGATTTTGAGATCATTAGATGGGGAATGAAATATAAATATGAGGCATATATAGATTTGGCTAGTTGGTTTCTTTCTCTATGGATTTCTTTGATAGAAATTAAATCAAATTCCTTGGTGACCTTGTAGATAAATTTTATATATAATTAAAGGTGCTTATATTTGGTTTGATAAAGTTCAAACACTTTGTTTGCAACTAGTTATGAATCTCACTGGATTCTTAAATTTTTGACACCTAGGTCTTTCATAATGATTATACCAAGTAATAAATCCTCATACTTGGCTCCATTATTTTTACATTCAAATTTTAACTTTAACTCAAAAATCATAACTCATACTTTAGGGTAAATGAGGATGATTCATGCCCTAGTGCCTAGGTGACACTTTCCCCATCATAGTGTAGAACCCATTGATCATGGATAGATATTAAGTAATCATCAAGTAGGAATTCTTGGTTCTTATATATTTCAACCATATAACTATTGAGGGTGTTAGGGAATCCCCCTTAGGGTTCTTAACTTTTAAACATGGGAAGATGATGAACATGTTCCCTCTGTGGGGTGAAAGGGAAGGCCTATAGGGGTGTGGATAACCTGCTCTCATGTTGTGGGTGAAGGAAGTGGCTAAATTTTGGGGACTTGAAAGGTTATCTTATAATATTTGGGTTGAGATAGGTTTAGATTTCCAGAAAATTAAAAGACTATTTTTTTAGCTTTTTAAGGGGGTGGAGAATATGCTGACATAGTTAGGGTTCTATTTGGGCATAAGGAGTATGCCCATATAGTTAATATTTTTCTTTGGTGGAAGAGACACATGGGTATAGTCATTTAACTTGAAATACTATGGATAAGACATGGGTAACATTATTTTCCCTATTGTTATATGGGGGAAAGCTTTTAATAATTAAATGACTGACTTTTTAGGGTCCTCCTTTGTGGTGGATAAAAGAGGTTTTTCCCCAATAATCCATAAGTAATCTTGGGTCCTAATGTTTATATATATATATATATAATATATATATATATATATATATATATATATATATATATATATATATATATATATGATAGCCATGGTGTATTACTCCTCCCTAAATACTGAGATGACCTAGGGAAGGGGAATGACTTAGTTGACCATTAGTGGGTTCTGAGTGTGATAAGAAATGATACTAGGTATGATTCAAAGGAGGATAACTGACATCTCTAGAGGGAGTAACTTAGACATGTCAAGGACCTTGGAAAATTAGTATGATCCTATCATGGTGGGGTCTACCAACATAATTTCATTCAAAAGTAACAAGAGTAGGGCATGGGTTACAACTTGTTTCCCTATGGTTGGCCCTCAACTAACCTTGGTGATGAGCATTGAGATAGTCATTATTGATGGAAGTTTCCTCATCCCTAGACACATATACCATACAAATATGTACTAGGCTAGTTATCCCCTCTTAGGGATGATGACCTTGAGGCCCAAAAATTTTATAGGTTCTTACTCCTCATACATCAAATGGGAGATTTAAAGGAGTGTCCTTATAAAGATGCTAATGATTTTAGTGGTAGACATGATGGATGCACAGGTCACTGATTCTATGTCAAAAAAAAATTTAGGTGTGGTTATGTCTTTTTATTTCATTTTATATTTCAATAAGGCTTTGGGTATTTCCACCCGTTTCTTTAGGATGACCACCTTAGACTTTGAGGATCTGGTAACATTGATCAATTACAAGGGATTCATGACCCCATTGGTAGGTAAGTGATATTGATGTGTAACCTAGGTTGTTTATGCATGGTAGCTTGTAACATATCAAAGGATTTAAGATCCCCTTAAACTAAAAAATTCCTCCCTAGGTGTAATAATTAGACTTATTGGAAGAAGGTTGAAGGAATAACATTCATTTGATATATCTAGGGCCTTCTCAAGATCATTTTGTAATTGGTATCATTGTCTATACCATATAACTCCATTGATACCCTTTTGGGACACATGGGATTAAGAGTATGATAGTCCCAATTAAAGTAGAATTGAGACTATCATAATCCCATAGAGTGTTACACATTGTAGAATAATTAGTTTCCATATAACCAAGATTTTTGAGGAAATAGAAGGGGATGATGTTCACAGTTACCCCATCATCAACTATGGCTCTCTTCACAAGTTATTATAGATCCATAGTTTTAGGAACAAGGTTGGATCTCCTCTCCTTGCTAGTTTAGAGTTAGGTGTGAGGATTCTTAGATCAAATAAGTAGCCACCATCGTGTGACTCTTTACCAAGTGGGAACATGTCTAGATCAATGTGTTAAATCTAAGTTTGAGGGTGAAGAGTGATGTTAGATATGTGTCCCATTCCTAGGGCATGAGGTAAGGTAGATCAATTAGTAGGAGAGTTCTTGAATAGGTATATAAATGAGATGTGGGAGAATGTTTTGGTCAGGTTAGGGATTAGGTCATAACCTCCCACAAGCCATAGAATTATCTCTATTTCTATATGTTTGAGGGGTGGAGGGCCATAGGTTGATACTCTCTAGTGTGAGTTACATTATTTTCCTCCTCTTAAACTTCTAACTCTATGAATCCTATCATATTGGTTTTATCTTATACTCCCAACTAAGGATCCACATTAGGACTTATAGTCTCCAAGGTGGAAGCTTTAACATTGTGAGTGTATGCCACTATAGATTGGTTGTGTTGAATAGGATGACTTTACAGGTTACTCTATTTTTAACTTTGAGTAAGGTGTGTTTTGTAGTTTGGGAAAGGGTTGTGATAAATTCTTAAGTTTGAGTTATGAGGATAAATGAGACCACTTGAAGTGGTTTGGGTATTTGCATTAGTGTTTTTTAGGAACATATACATGAATGTTTGACTTTGGTCTCCAGGATCCTTTGTATCAACTTGTTAAACTCTCTACAACTTTGAGTGTCATGTCCCATGACTTTATGGAGGAAGAAATAGACATTGGGGTCATAGTCCCTAAGTATTATGTTTTTTTCCTTTCTATCTAAACCCCTATTGGTTATTATGTGAGTACTAGTTTTAGTTTTAGAATTGGAGATATTATTCATTTGATTAGTACTAGTTTGGGTTATGATTTTGGTATTGTATATTATGAGGTAGTGATCAATTGAAATCAATTGCATGAATAGTGGGAAGGGGGATTTGATTCTCAACCCATATATTATAAGTATTTATAGTGTTATTTGTAGATTTATATTAACTATTATTTATGGGGTTGTATTCCTTGGTTTGATCAAAGATTCCATTAGTGGTAGAATTCCTATGGAGATTTAGGATTTTGTAACCTTAGTTATTTACATTGTTTAGGTTTGCATTTTGAGATCCCCCAATTTTTTGTTTGGGGTTGATGATGTGCCCATTGGTCCCATAAGTTCATTTTCACTATTGATGGTTACCTATTCAATTCACAATACACTCTCAAGGGCTTTTTCATATGACCTATATAAGAAATTCTAGATGTCTTCCATTATTTCCTTATTGAGAGAATGAAGGAAAAGATTGCATATTCTTGTCAGTCTATGTTGGGTGCATTGGCAGATGAGTATAGGACTTGGTATCATCTCATGATGAAATGGGTAGAGGATTTATTATTTTCTTTCTTGATATGAAACAAATCACATATGATAGTCTTCAGAAGTTTGTTCATGTCAAAATCTTTGATGAACCCAACCATAAGTTTGTAGAAAGAGTGTATGGAGCCCTCAAGGAGGTATTAGTACCAATCAAGTGTTATACCCTCAAGATTATTTTAAAATATATTTTTTATAACCCAATCCCAAGATAAAAGTTCCTTGATGGTGTTAGCATAGGATTTTATGTGTGCATTGGGATCCACTTCCCTTTTGAATTTAAGAGGATCAAGCAAGTGACTTGGAAGAAAATCCCCCTATATGTTGGTCTCTAGATGTTCTTTGAGATATTTTTCATAGGTCCCCATGTTTCTAAATTCCATCATGGTTACAATGTGACTAGGGTTAAAAGGGAGAGCTACATAGGGGTGGTTCTAATATTTTTTAGAGGGAAAAGAGGAAGCTTGATAGGGAAAAGTGGAATAGTCTAGAACGTAGTTATCTAGATGGGTGGAGTTTGAGTACATGTGGAAGTAATAAGTGAGGTTATTAGACATAGGAGGGTTGGTGATTTACTTTGGTAGGGTATGTGTAGTTTGTATGTAACCTAATTCCATATGAGGTAGGACATAGCCTATCTACAAGGGAGAATTTTATATGATAGGCACATATCTTGGAGGTATGGATAATAATAGGTTGTTTTGTATTACATAATTCTATAATGGTAAATAGTACATGTATACACTTCCTACTAGATTTTGAATAGGTACTTGATAAGACAAATAGGTCTTTAAGACATCAAGGTTGGGGACCCCATGAGTAAGTATATATCTTAGGCCAAGAGATCCACCAATATCCTATCCATACATATTTTAGGGCTATATGGATACCCATAGAATAAATAAAAGGAGGGAATATGGAGATAGGAAAGGATAATATGAAGAAAGGTGTATGTAAAGGATGAAGTCATTCACATTATGTTCACCAATTTGTATTCATGTGAATTAACACATGTTAAAATATGCACTTGACTCCTTGAGGTCTGGCCAAGGTAATCAACATAATAGATGGGATAAGGATTTAGTTGATTATTTGATGGAATGGGATTTGGGATATGGGATAGCAATGGATTCTCGTTATGGAACCAAAAGACCTTAACAACATATAAATGCTCATTAAGAGTGTTAATATATGAATGAATAGAGCTCCAAGGTCCTTTGATCTCTGATATCACAAGAAGGCAAATTTATTTATCAATTATAGGTTTGGGGAAAGAAGGGTGATCAAGTTGGATGACTCATGAGAAAGGTCCACTCTATTGGGTTGACTCTACCTGATCAATGTAATACACTAAATTTGAATGATATAAGATAAGGCTACACCCAATAAAAATAAGGAGGTATGGATGAAAGACTAGACCTAGATAATGTTGTGTTGATGTCTTTTATTATAAGGGAGGATAATGATAGATAGATCAAGGATACATTTTTGTTCTTCTAATGTGGCTAAAGAATATATGATGAGGTGAGGAATGGCAGTGGATTGAAAGACCTCACATCTTAACTCAATGTTAATGTTGGATTATGTGAAGATGGTGGGACTAGGTAATCTAACTCTAGGGAATAGACCATTTCAAACAAGATCTGGTGTCTCTGGGAAGGTCATACAAAGAATACTAGGTGAAAGATAGGGAAAAGTGTATGAGCTTGTTTAGATAATGGCTTTTAAAGTGTGTTTTCTGGAATGTTAAAGCAAGGTTTGATGTATGGTGCTTGTATAAATGGACAAGGCTTATATGGGATGTGTCTACTTGCACATATTGGTAAGTCTTTTGATATGGATTGCATGTATTAACAAGGTTTTTAACACTAGTTTAGTTTGTTTGTTTTTATTTTTTTACTTTTCTTGGTTTTATAAAAGTAAATGATTTTTTGTTAAAAATGAAGTGTTGAGAGTAAAATAATAACAAATCTAAAAGTAAATTAAATATATATATATATATATATATATATATATGATTTTTTAATGTTTGTGATATATGTAAATAAGGAGAGAAGTAACCTATGTTTATTATGCAAGATGCTAATTTTTCCTATCTCTACTTGTGTGAAAACTAGATGAGATGTTTTTGTTTGTTTTGAATTTTTTTTATGGAATGAACTAAATGTATAAATTGAATATATGCATGCAGGTAATGTGATAAGATAATTTGATTTAAAATATCATTAATGAAACACTTTATATTTATTTTCTTATTTACAAATAAAATAAACTAGCTTTTCAACCTTTCTAATTGGTTATAAAAAAAACCCTTTTCTTTGTAATGGATTGCTAAGATGAAAAATAGAGATGAAAATTCTATTTTTTATATTTTTAAAGATAAAAATCATATTTATTTTAACATTTCAAAAACAAATAATATCATTAATATACTACCATTCTGTATGCACCTATAGTTGTCTACATTTCTATGATTAACTAGGTAATTGTTTGGAGTGAAAGGGACTCATTTATATCTTGAAATAAAAAATTTATCTTGTATGTAAATAATCTAAATAATTTCTAAGATATTTTTTAGGATGTTTGATAAAATGTATTTCAAATTTGAAAGGAAAATAATCTACTAAGATGCAATCATAAATCATAACTAGCTATTTTTTGTAGCAAAGACAAATGAAAAGGGATATATCTCTTTCACTAGAAAATTTGATTAATTTTTTAATATGGAAAACTAATATAACAAAAAAAAAATCTATACTAAATCTGATCTAATAAACTAAACAAGTACTAAAATTCAAGATAACTCCAACCTAATTCTATCATAAAACTACTAAAGTGCATGTGGTGTGTTGATAGGAGAATCTTCAGTATGATAGCTATGCATTCTCTTATATGAATTATGGAAACTATCTATATTGAGGATGCACAAGCTCTAGGACAATATGGAAAAGGGGGAGACATAATCCAGAAATACAAATAAATTAAACTGAGTGTAGACACCGAAATTGTGTCTAACCCTTGTCGTCCTCCCCTTAGCCCTTGTCGACCATTTTCCCACGAGCCTTGCCCCTGGCAGCATGTAAAAATGATTAGAAAGCTAAAATTAGCCTTTGTCCCCATTCTGCATCTACTGATGTCAGTCACCACTCGGCTGACATCACCGACGTCGGTCACCCCTCAGTCGATGTCGGCAGTCTTGCTGGCGTCGGTTATCCTTAACACTGCGTTCTCAACCCGAACGTAGGATCCGTTATCTGTTATCCATTATTCATTATTCATTATTCGGTTGCCAATCAGTTTCACAACCGGTTATCAGAACTTCAGCATCAAAACATTTATTTCATCCAAACACTAAAATGATTAGCCAACTTTTACATCCAAAATGATCAGCCAACTTTTGCATCCAAACGATCAACCAACTTTTGCATCCAATCAATCTGCAATCAAATCTCTTGTATTCTCTCTCTCTGGTATAGGTATTCTGCCTCAGTCATCTCACTGGAGGTCTGCTACATCAAACTTTTGCAACACACAGACAACAACAATTATGTCTCCTACTCTGTCTTCAATGTGTAACAGGTAAGTGTCTCCTCTGTGCTTTTATTTTATTCTCTGGTTATTGTTTTTTAATATTACCACCCCGACTTAGATTATAGACCCCACTGGACTTCCTCCCGTATCACCTCTATCCACCCTTTTTAGTCTGTAACTCTGCCCAGATTTCTACACAAACCCCCAAACAATTCCTCAAACCCCTAAACAATCCCTCTGACTACCAGACCAGCTTCCTAACCCACAGACGTAGACTTTAGACCATTATACAATCCTAAAACCCTATCCAGACCCGACCAGACCCCGTCCAAAAGCTCCTACCCTGACCGATGCCAGTCATTACCCCTACCGATGCTGGCACTTTAACCAACATCGGCACCATTCCTTGACTGACGTCGGCATAGAGACTGACACCGGTGACTGTGCAGAGCAATTTGTTGCATATCAGGTACACATTTTTTTTTTGTCTTTATTTCTTTCATTCTGTCTTTCACTATTTCTATTTCTATCAAATATTCTATTTTTAATCAGTGGGTTGATATCCCTCAAGGAAGTCTTTGTACTTCAGGGATCAAGCTTTTGCTTGATAGCCCACCATCTCCTCGTCTAACATTTTTCATGTTTTAGTCTCTTCTTCTTTGCAGGTGTCATTCCTCCATAGCCAAAGAGGAGTACCTTCCAACGTCTGATTTCGGTGCGCACGACTATATCCAGGTAACATCTAACCTTGACCATTCCTCTTAGTTTCTTAATCCGTTCTTTGAATGTAGAAAATGATATAGCGTAGAAACATTCTGGCATGCCCGGTGGGACCCTAGGGCCTTCCTTGGGTTCTTTCTTTCTTTCTTTTCATATAGGTGCATTAGGTTTCTCCCTTTTCACCTCTTTCGTCTCTTCTAAATGACATCATAAGAAGGAATAAAAAGAACTTTTCTTTCTTTTCTTGCACTTCTAGACTAGTCAAAAATCATATTCTTCAACCCATTCTCAACTTGTTTTCATTCCAACTTCACATTTTGACTTGGGGATTAAAACACTTTGCATTCATTTCTGCTTGCTTGCATTTCTTAGACCACACCTAGTAATTAATAACCGCATCATGAATTAATCTAGTCCAGTTTATGTTACATGACCAAATCACTTGCACAAAACAAACATCTTAACTTACCTAAGACAAGGCCCGACTGGGATTTCATCACCCAGCAGATACCTTACCTGTCCCGGCGATCTTACTTGGATTTCATCACCAAGGGGAAAGCCCACTCCGTTCTCTGGCAGAGGATAATCTCTAGGGGAAGTATATTTTGGCTAAGTGAGACGAGCTTATCACTGGACTCGTGAAGTGAGGGGAGCTTGCTCCTTAGCACCAGGCCAAGTACGAAACCTAACACAGACTTTTGAGCACCATAACTAACCTGAAACCATCCATAGACTACTTCTTCTAGGACCCGACTCAAAAGCCAATCTTCCTCTACACCTATTCTAAGGCATAAGCCACTATAATCCTAATAATTTACTCCTAGGGTTTTTTTTAGGATCTGCTTGTGTTCTTCATCTTTTTTGTTCTTATCTACTTGTTTGAGCTTGTGAGGATGTTCTTTCTTGCCTTGAATGGTTCTGACTCATAGCCAAGCCAAGGCTCTAGTCGATCACGCGAGGCATCATCCACTTCCATCTACCCCATCCATAACTAGTCCTATAATGGAGTTCCACTCGGAGACTGAAAGAACTCCTACTAGACCATCCCCGACCCAGACTCCTATTGTCCCAGAAGGGGACCAAGATTTTGCATGATTCTTGGACCTCAACATCAAAGCCTTGCAGCACTATCTCGTGAATAGTCGAACGCGAGACTCCTTGGGCAATCCAATGTACGAAATGCCGACCTCTCTTCTCGAGACTGCGGCCATATCAACAGCGTCTGTAGTTCAACCTTTAGACACCTAGGCTATTACCTCAACCAATGACCAGCCTTTGACCAACCATCCAAGTGTGGCCTCTCCCTCCATCATTGGGCCCACTTCCATCGGGGTTTCGGCCCCATATCAACCTCAGCCCACTCAACCACTTTCTACCCCCTTTCAGAATCTGGTCGTCTCTATTCCACCTACCCTCGCTCCTATCAACACTAGGGTGGCTACCTATCCATTGGCCCATGTTACCACTAACCAACCTCCCATGGCAACATTGAACCTAGCCATGCCTTCTACCCAACCATCCTTAGTCTCCTCTTCTATCCATACGACTAGTCATCCATACGTTGCACCCTTACTAGTACAACTGATTACGTCGTATACCTCTTCTAGCCTCTTTCAAGCGTCTTACAATCTAGGGGTGCTCCACCTGCCAATCCGTCATTAGATATCATCAAAATGCTGATGGACAAGATGTCTAGCCTAGAGGCCTCCGTTTCCGGCTCACGCAATACTCTCTCATACGAACAAATTTTCAATGAGCCCATTCATCCTTCTGTCCCAATCAGACCATATCCCAGCCAGTGGGAACTTCTTAAGTTTTTTCATTTTCAAAGCAAGGAAGACCCACAACAGCACTTACGGGCATTCAAACATGCCTGTTACCTTATCACCCACGATGATGCGTTGCTTTTACACACATTTCCTATGTCTCTCTCGGGTGCTATGCTTGATTGGTACAGCTCCCTTGCCAGCCATTCCCTCTTCACATTCACTCAATTAGCCCAGCTTTTCCTTGATCATTTCTCTATCAACATCACCAAGAAGGTCTCAATCACAGACCTTCATTCTATCCACTAATTTGAGGATGAATCCATTGCTGATTTTGTCGCTCGATGGAGGGGCCTCATCAATCAACTCTCATTTTCCTTACCCCAACCCGAACTTATTGAACTTTTCTCCCAAGCCTGTGCCAAACATATTTCTTCCACCTTAAGGGTTCAGACCTTCCGCACTTTTGATGAAGCCTTCACAATGGCTTGCAAACTTGAGTTACGTGCCATCGAGGAGAATAAAGTCAAGTTGTGGAGCAAGAATCCCAACTCCAAGACTAGTGACCCCTCTTCTAAGCCTCCCTCATCCAATCCTAAATCTAAAGCTTCAACAAATGCTGTGGTCATTAGATCTTCCTCCTCTTCCCCTTCAACTAACCAACCTGAACCATCCACATCCTAAAGCATCACCTGCCAATTCCAGTAGAGATACGTACAATGACAGTATACTCCACTCAGAGAATCATATGTATTTGTGCTAGAAAAACTCGTCAAATAGGGGGTCCTCAATCTCCCCCAGATCCGACCACCTCCACAATTTGATCCCTCACGCGCCATCCCTACGTGGTATAGGGAAAATGACTTCTGCAACTACCACCGTGTTAAAGGCCATGACACGGGCAACTATAAAACCCTTAAAAACATAATCCAAGACATGATTGAAAAGGGTGACCTCATCCTAGACAATCTCAATGCACCACCTAATCAGGGTATCGACATCTTCAAATAACCATTCCCCAATCATCCACCAAATCAAAACAATGTCCAGACCTTGATTGACGACATTCATGAACACAACATTCGAACAGTCAATACGGTCTCGCCCTTCATTTTTGACCAACCTCAAGAGGTGAGTCCATCCATCAGTCCATTACATGTGGACGAACCTCTTTCTTTGATTAGTTCTCCGTCAACCTCTCTCATCTTAGAGGATGCCTCGACCTTACTAGCACCGCCAATTTCACCATCCTCCTTCTTGCTGCCCATGGAGGACCCAACCCTTCCTACTCCTTGACCGCAAGTGGAGGGCACAATCATCCCTGCCCTTTACCCACTTAAGGAGCCTCATTCTCTGATTTCTTCTCCACCCAGGGAAGAACTTGCCTCTCCTTCATCTCCAACCAAGGATGAACCTATCATGACTTCATCATGCCTTGGGACCGAGACTACCACACCTTTGGTCCCAAAACTGTCAACATCTTCTCAAGAACCCAAACCTCATCCAACATCTTCTCAGCCATTTTCCTGATTAGTGGAGAAACTCAAACTTCTCCCTTCAAGGAAAGTGGAGCATCAAGTATTGTGGGAGCATCTCACAGCTCTTCAACATGCCCGTGCCCTCTCATCTCATGCTGCTAATCCTCCCATGGCAGAATCTCCCAAGACTCTCAACAAAAACCAGACTTCCACTTCTAGACCGTCTACACCTCAATCAATCGCATCAGGACCAAAACGCTCATCTACCCTGTCTAAACCAATCAAGTCACTCGGCATTTACCCTATCTCCAACTTCACTCATCCACAAGTGAAGGTGGACTTAGACCAGACCTTGACCAATAGTAGTCTTCAAATCAAATCAAAGAAGACTACCAAACCACAGAGGCAAAGTCCTCCTCCCCTGTCACCATTGCCCTCCATTTTGGGCCCTCATCCTTCGACCTTGACCAAAGTCCTTCCCACTCCAACCTCTAATCAAAACTAGTTGCCTCATTTGCTTCCTTTGCCTATTGCTAGCCTACCCTCTCCCAAAAGGGTGGTACCTCTCATGAAGAATGTACCATCTCTGCCTGTCACCGCACCATCAACCCAAAAGGTGGTATAGAAGCCTCCTCCAACTCCGTCCAAGAAAAAGTCACCAGCATCGCACACATCGACGAGCACAGACCCTTTAGTGGGCTCATACTCTTTGATCTTGCACCAACTTTTGTAGACTTCTAGCATAACTCTTCCACCCATCAGGCCTTTCCAACCCCTCGGGTCTAAGCCCTCCCGATTCAATGACACGAAGATTTGCTTATACCATCATACGCCAGGACATGATACTGAGACTTGCTATGCCCTCAAGGCTGTCATTTGCCACTATCTAGAGAAAGACACTCTTCTCTTTGAGGACACTCTCGACCGACCCCTGACTCCTTCTCATAACCCTCCAACCTCTTCAAACCCATCAACATCTCATCAACAGGTTACAACCCCTTTATCTCCTTCACCTCCTATCTTTGAAATCAACGCCATTCACATAAACACTAGGTCACAAAAGGACAAGGTGAAAGAAAAATCCACCATTCCTTGGACCTACCCTTTCATCAATCCACCTCAACTGCCCAAGCCTAAGATTTCTATCCTTGGTGCGCCTCAACCCTCTTCTTCTGGACCAATCCACGACTCCATGTTGAAACAGCTTCACCAGATGCCTGTGAAGATGTCCCTCTATGACCTTATCCAAACCTCACCTCAACATCGCCAAGCCCTCATCAGAGCCCTGCAGGTAGTGGAGGTCCAACCCGAGGACCCCCAACCACTTGCTGCCCTTGTCCACTCTTTAGCCCCTGTTGCCTCTATCACATTCAATGATTCTAAGATTCCCACATCCAACACAGAAGATTAGGATGCCACCCTCTTCATCACTACCTATGTTGATCAGACATGCATTAAATGTGTTATGATCGATGGAGGCGCTAGCATCAACATTATCTCCACCCATGCCTTTGATCAGTTGGCTCTTCCCAAGAATTGCATCTCCAAAACTGATGCAATCTTGTGCTTCTTTAATGACACCACTACCACGACCATTGGCATAGTCATCCTTCACATTTGCGTTGGTCCACGCATAGTCCTAGAGCTCTTCTATATCATCAAAGGAGAGTTTCAATACAACATGATGTTGGGCCGACCCTGGATCCACGCCATGGCCTGTGTCCCCTCCACCCTACACCGTTGTGTGAAATTTGAGCATGACAGGCAAATCCACACCATTCCCACTGACCCTTCACCCTTCAAAACTTGTAACACCACCTACCGTCCAAATGACATCCTCATTCCTATCAAGCCATCAATCCTGGCACCGCCTCCATCTGTAGAAGCTTCGACCAATTTGCAACAGGTGGTCGCCCTCACACCTCCCCTTCAAGCGATAATGACAGACCCCATGGAAGACATCTTCCAAAGAATTTCATTGGGGGAGTATTGCTTGCTAACCTTAGACATGTTCTAAACTCCACAAGAGTATGGATGCCTTCATCACAGCCCCAGTTATGACCATCAGATCGAGATAATTGTGACTTATGGTCCTCCTCGCCTCTGAACCAACCTTGTCTATGGGTGGCTCAATCAAGCTCCTACTCATGGTAATCCTCTTTCTTCACCTCAACCTTTCACATCAGACTTCTCATTTCTTGGCAACCCCGCCTTTGCACACACTTACCTTTATAGGTGTGCATGGAAGGGTTTTGGTTTTGGATGCTATGAGCAGGGCTCCCATCAGCCTATTGAGCCGCTCAACGATGACAATGCCAAGAAACAGTATGGCCTGGGATATCATGACCCCACTCAAGACCCTACAGACCTTTGTCCTGAACCAACCATTGACCAATCTCCTCCACGCTCACCCATTCTTCCTCCACCTACGGAGTCGATGGTTGCCATTCTTCCTAGTTTTTTTTTGCATAAACACCATCCACATGGAACCCCTGACTTATTAGCTAAATAGGGTGTCCAAGTCTCTCCCTCTCATTTTTCCCAGCATGATAGAAGATGAGTCGGCAACCATTCACACTGTCCACTGTGTTGACGACAATGCCATTCTTTCTTATATGGGTGCCGACGACTCTTTCCTCTAGTGTTCCCTTCCTTCTGAGACCCAGGTTATGTTAAATGAATCAACCATTGACATCAACCTTCCTTCTTTCGATGTTCCTTATGTCTTAAAGATTGGCCAATCTTTAGACACTCAGGAGCAGCTTGACTATATCCAGTTCCTCTCCGACCATAGCAAGGCCTTTGCCTGGACTTACAGTGACATGCCTGGCATCGACCCCACCATCGCTGCCCATAACATTGTCACCAAACTAGAGGCTAAGCCTGTCAGGCAAAAGCTTCGAAAGATGCATCCTCGCATTGCCCTCCTTGTCAAAGAGTAGCTTCAGTGCCTCCTTTTTGTATCCTTCATCCAGCCCATCGATTATCCACAGCGGGTCTCTAACATCATCCCAGTCACCAAGGCGACTGGGGGGATCTAGATCTGCACAGACTATTGTGACCTTAACCTAGCTTGTCCCAAAGATGACTTTCCTCTTCCCAACATTGACCAACTTATTGATCTTACAGCCGGCCATGAGATGCTATCTCTCATGGATAGGTTTTCAGGATACAATCAAATCATGATTGCTCCAAAAGATCAGCACAAGACCACTTTCATTACCCCATGGGGGAATTTCTTCTATCGAGTCATGCCTTTCAGCTTGAAGAATGCAGGTGCCACTTATCAGCGTGCCATGACTTACATTTTCCACTATCTCCTCCACAAAATCATGGAGGACTATGTGGATGACCTGCTAGGCAAGTCCAAGATTCGTCGTGACCATCTGACCATTCTCAAGATCATCTTCTCTCACCTTATTCAATAAAATGTTCATCTTAACCCCAAGAAATGTATCTTTGGGGTCCTCTCTGGCAAGCTTCTCAGCTTCATCATTTCTTTTCATGGCATCGAGATAGATCCTGCCAAGATTCACGCTATCCTCAAAATGCCACCCCCGACCAATCTTAAGAAGCTTCACAATTTGCAAGGGAAGCTCCAGTCCATTCACCATTTCATCTCGCAGCTTTCTGACCGCTACCAACCTTTTCATCATCTCCTTAAGAAGCACGTCTCCTTTACATGGGATAAAGACTATCAAGAGGTTTTTGAAGCCCTTAAATGCTATTTGGTCTCTCCACCAGTCCTCATTCCACCTAAATATGATCAACCCTTTTACCTTTATATCTCAACCACTAATCATTCGTTAGGTGCCATGATCGCGCACCGAGATGAGCATCACCATGAGCAAGCGGTCTATTATATCAGCCAAACACTGGTCGACTATGAAACTTGGTATACTCATATCAAGAAACTCTATTTGGCGTTAGTCTTTGCCGCTACCAAGCTTTGCCATTATCTTCTTAACCACAAGACCTTTGTCATCACCCACACCGACCCTCTCAAGTATATGCACTCCAAGCCATATCAGAATCAATGTATGGCTCGGTGGCTCATGTTGCTTTCTAAGTTCAACCTCGAATTCATCTAGCAAAAATCTATTAAGGGACAAACCATCGCTGACCAACTAGCATATGCCCCTCTTCCTAACAATCAACCTTCACAGTGTGAGTTTCTTGACGAGTCTATCACCGCGCTTTCCACCGATGACACTGTCTACCAAATGAACATGTTCTTTGATAGCTCTAAATGTCAACTTGGTGGGGGTGCTGGGGTCATTCTCATCCCACTCGAAGGGGAGCCCATGCCTCTATCTTTTAAGCTCGACTTTGATTGTACCAATAATATGGCCGAGTACGAGGCCTTAATTTTGGGACCTCAGACCGCCCTCTCTCTCAGCATCAAGTCCATCAACATCTTCGGTGACTCACAGCTCGTCGTCAATCAGGTCAATGGTTCTTACCTCTATAAAAATGAAATTTTACAAAGGTACAAAAACTGTACTAACATTATCCTTGCATCTTTCGACCATTACCTCTTGCAAACTGTTCCTCGCTCCACGAATAAGTTTGCTAACACCATGGCTTCTCTCACTTTGCATATCCCATCTTCCTCATCTGCATCCAAACTTTTTGTCACGGTGCATCATGTGTCGTTGCCTTCCTATATCTCTCCTAACATTAATCATGTCAACACTATAGACTCTAGCCCATGAGATGATTGGTATAAGCAACTTATGGACTTCTTATCTTTTTCTGTCATTCCTCCCAACCTCTCTAACAATGTGCGGCAAAATTTTATCAAGCATACCGCTCGCTATACCATGCTAGGGGGTCTTCTCTATAAGCGAGGCTTTGACGGCCTCCTTCTTCGTTGTCTCACCTCCACTGAAGTATCTCAAGCCATTAAGCAAGTCCACGATGAGATTTGTGGTAGACATTTCAGTGGGAATTTGGTTGCCAAGCACATCCTTTGTCTGGGCTATTATTGGCCTACCCTTCATCAAGACTGTAGCGACTATGTTCAACATTGCATTAAGTGTCAGCAGCACTCTAACTTGCTTCATCTCCCCAACCATGCCTTACAAATCACTCAGGATTTTTGGCCTTTTTCTCAGTGGGGTTTAGATCTCATCGGTGAAATTAACCCCCATTCGTCTCTTCGTCATCAATCCATCATCACAGCCACTGAATATTTCACCAAGTGGGTGGAAGCCATTCCTCTCATCTCCATAAAAGCTGACAAAATTGTCGACTTCATCAGCACCCACATCATCTATCATTTCGGTGTCCCTCATAAGATCATCATTGACAATGGCAAGTCCTTCAAAAACAAGACTGTCCAAAAGCTATGCGACTCATTTGGCATCAAGCTTAGTTTCTCTTCACCTTACTACCCACAAGTAAATGGGCAGGCCGAGGCTTCCAACAAAATTCTCACTAAAATTCTCATGAAGGTGGTCAATGACACAGGAAGGGACTGGCACATTCACATTCCCTTCACTTTATGGGCCTACCACACTAGCATCCGAACCTCTACGGGTGCTACCCCTTTCTCTCTCGTGTATGGAACAGACGATGTCCTACCTCTCAAAGTACAGATCCCATCTCTCCGCATTTCTCTACATGACATCCTCTCCAACGATGACTTTCGTCAAGATCACTTAGCTCAACTTGAGTTACTTGATGAACACCGTCTTGCTGCCCTTAATCATCTCCATGTCTATCAACATCGCATCAAGCGAGCCTATGACAAAAATCTGTGAGAACGAGATTTCAACATCGAAGACCTCATCCTCAAAGAGAATCAGCATGTGACTAATATGGAGCAAAGTAAATGAGGCAAGTTTTCTCCTAATTGGCTCAGACCTTTCATTATCACGCATAAGTATGGATTAGGAACTTATCATCTATCCTCTCTTGATGGATGACCAGAACCTGAGCCTCTTAATGCATTGCATCTGCGACCATTCTACTGCTAGTCGAGTACTCATTCACTTGACATTTAACTTGAGCTCGTCCCTTGAGCAATCCCCATCCTCTTAGTCCTAATTCCTTTCATCCCTACTCCCCTTACCACTTCCTCTATAACCCTTTTATACAGTATGGATGCTTTGTCCTAATAAAAGGGAGCCCTTGACCTTCTATACTCTTGTCCATGACTCACATTTTTGTCAAAACAAATCAAGATGTCAAAATATCCACGGTCACCATATCAATATCAAATCAAAAGGTAGACTGTTCCCTCGAAGGACAGTTGTATTATCATTGCTGTAACTAATAGACTGCTCCCTCGAAGGATAGCTATTCAAAAGCCCTTATATTAAGCAAAATTCTAGACCACTCTCTCGAAGGATGGCTATGACTAATCTGGAAATAAACAACACTATCTTAGAAGCTTCTTGCATCGATCAGCTTCACAATTGACCACCAAGCAAATGACATCTCTAGGCAGACTTCCTGCATTGATCAGTCTGTAAAAAAAAAAACTGAGTCATGGACTTGACTTATAGTTGTCTCAGGGTCTCCTATAAAAAAGGGGCAAAGTTATCTCTGCTCTTAAAATGGGTTACCCTATTTCCTCCTCCTAACACCTGCTCAAGGGACTTCGAGCTCACTTTGATATCAAAGTGATTCGATTACCATTCTAACACAACATATGGTCAACGACGTCATGCATGAATGGGGCTCTTGGTTCTAATAACCCCTATCTATGCTGTCATTCTAGTCCTTATCAATGAAAGAGAAATATGCTTTTCACTTCTTCTGCACTTTGGTCACATTCCACTTCATCACTTGTCAATCAACTCAACTCAACTCTCTTTTCAAGCCACTCCCATCGCCTATTCACACTAGTTTCTATGGACACCAATACACATGGAACCTATCAACCAGACGCAATTTATGTTACGCATAAACCAATACTTGTTGAAGCATAAATAGACCTCAATTCATCTTTAGCATACATCCATCATGAATATGGAAAATTACTAGGGATGAAAGACCCCTCAACCAATGTTGCAGAATACACCATTTGGTAAAGGCTGTAACATCTTTTTCTCCTAACCTATCGACCACTTTGACCAAACCAATCATCGACCAATCTTCTCGACTAGTCTGAACTACATTGGTCTGAGGCCCTATGACCTGGGCTATGTAGGTAGCACTCAGATGATACAACATCATCTGGGGTTAGCTTGACCACCATCATTTGTTCATCTCTCTGATGGACAAACCTTCTTTCCTCCTTTTGACCATGACCTTACCCTCGACCAAGACCAATTTCATCCCTTTGACCCTTCCTCCCTTTTAGGGAGAACTACATTGGCCTGAGGCCCTTCCAACAGGGGCTATGTAGGCAGCACTCAGATCACATAACATCTTTTGAGGTTAGCTTAGCCACATCCTTTCATCCATTCATCCACCTCGACCAATGACCATTGGAGATCATGCCTATCTCCTCCGACTTCGACCACTTCCAAGACAATGTTGCCTTGGTTGTTTTTGCCTGTATCCTACCTCATGACTGGTTAGCCAAATTGTGCGTAGACTATTTTTGGACCCTCACAAGTATCAGATCGCAAGTCAGTTGATCCACACTACTTGTGACATTTTTGTGTTTTCTAGGAGCACTTCCTGAGCCTAGGATACCTAGAACACGACGACCCATTGGAGCTTCAGCTTCGATTGAATAACTCGATCAGCTACAACTACATGCTGGGGCCCGATTATTTCAATTTTGGCACTCCTTGACCCTCGACTTGTGACACTTTAACCTGACCATCTCGTGAAGTGGTATGCACGCAATCACAACTTTTGCAGTGTTCACCCTCACCCCTTTTTTTTTTCATCCACTCTTTATCAAATCAGCACCTAATTCCCAGTTCCCTTCCCTCGACTCCTACTTTGAAGGGGAATACTTCATCCATAATCGAGGCAATCCACCTCCTATTTTTATCTTGTAGTTTATTCGAACAACCAACAAGATGAAATCGACCTTATCCCACACCTGGGACAACCACCTCCTGTTTTTGTCTTACAGTTCATCTAGAACAACCAACAAGACAAAAAGGGGCAAATGTAGACACCAAAATTGTGTCTAACCCTTGTCATCCTCCCCTTAGCCCCTGTCGACCATTTTCCCATGAGCCTTGCCCCTGGCAGCATGTAAAAATGAGTAGAAAGCTAAAATTAGCCTCTGTCCCCATTTTGCATCTGCCGACGTCAGTCACCACTCGGCCGATGTCACCGACGTCGATCACCCCTCGGCCGACATCGGCAGTCCTGCTAGCATCGGTTATCCTTAACACTGCATTCTCAACCTAAACATAAGATCCGTTATTCATTATTCATTATTCAATTGCCAATCAATTTTGCAGCCGGTTATCAGACCTTTGGCATCAAAACATTTCTTTCATCCAAACACTAAAACGATCAGCCAACTTTTGCATCCAAAATGATCAGCCAACTTTTGCATCCAAATGATCAGCCAACTTTTGCATCCAGTCATTCTGTAATCAAATCTCTCATATTCTCTCTCTCTGATATAGGTATTCTACCTCAGTCATCTCGCTGGAGGTCTACTACATTGAACTTCTGCAACACACGGACAACAACAATTATGTCTCCTACTCTGTCTTCAATGTGTAACAGGTAAGTGTCTCCTCTGTGCTTTTATTTTATTCTCTGGTTATTGTTTTTTAATATTACCACCCTGACTTAGATTATAGACCCGACTGGACTTCCTCTTGTATCACCTCTATCCACCCTTTTCAGTCTATAACTCTGCCCAAATTTTTGTACAAACCCCCAAACAATTCCTCAAACCCCTAAACAATCCCTCTGACTCCCAGACCAGCGTCCTAACCCACAGACATAGACTTTAGACCATTCTAAAATCCTAAAACCCTATCCAGACCTGACCAGACCCCATCCAAAAGCTGTTGCCCCGACCAACGCCGATCATTACCCCTACCAATGCCGGCACTTTAACTGACATCGGCACCATTCCTTGATCGATGCCAGCACAGAGACCAACACTAGCAACTATGCAAAGCAATTTGCTGCATATCAGGTATGCATTTTGTTTTTTTGTCTTTATTTCTTTCATTCTGTCTTTCATTATTTCTGTTTCTGTCAAATATTCTATTTTTAATCAGTGGGTTGATATCCCTCAAAGAAGTCTTCATACTTCAGGGATCAAGCTTTTGCTTGATAGCCCACCATCTCCTCGTCTAACGTTTTTCGTGTTTCAGTCTCTTCTTCTTTGCAGGTGTCATTCTTCCATAGCCAAAGAGGAGTACCTTCCAATGTCTAATTTTGGTGCGCACGACTATATCCAGGTAACATCTAACCTTGACCATTCCTCTTAGTTTCTTAATTCCTTCTTTGAATGTAGAAAGTGATATAGCGTAGAAAAACTGAGTTAGCTGATTTCTTAGCTTGTAAAGTCTGAGTTGCTTTCACCAAAAGCACTTCTTCACTTCTAATTGTGTAATAGACTTGATAAAAATAAAGGTTAAATCTTATAGAAATTGTAATAAGGCTGTGGCTACACAATATTCTCAATAACAAATTCTAATGGTAATTTTTTTATCTAAAATTATGTCAAAATTGGCCTTCTTGTAGGAAAATATAAGAGCTTGCATGGAAGTGTAGACACCAAAATTACATCACACACATGTGTGTAACTCCCTATGTCAAAACCCCTTTTATCCCATTTTTCAATAATAACAATTAGCCTCCCTAACCCATGCTTTTACCCCTCACAAATTTAATTAATTTAAAATACTTAATTAATTTAATTAAAAACCCCTTTTACCACCTTACCTAGCCACCTCACCTTATGAATAATTCTCACCTGATGAGTCACCTTAAGACCTGGTCCCCTCATCCTAACTACCCAAGACTTCTTTTCACTTGAAAACTAAATTCCTAATCAACTACCTCCTTAACCTCTTATTTTTACCATTTTGTAATGGGTGCCACACTTGGCACGAAGAGTAACAAAAAATAGGCCAAAAATAGTAAGCTTTACTTATTCTAGGGCCACCGACATTAGTCAACCCACAGTTGACATCGATGGGATTGTTGACATCGATGATATAAGCCAAACTCCAATCTAAATTTTAGGTTAGTAAAAATTAATAAAATTCATTTTTACTTTCATTCAATCTCTTAGTATTCAAATTTCAACATCATGGCTTACTATCATCTTATGTAAGTCAATCATGATTAGGAACTAAGATCTTGAGGATCAATAGTACCCACTTGTTCTCTCTATTTAGGATATCAGTTCAGACTACCTAATAAGGACTAGAAATCTGGTACTTATCATTCAATGACCACTATAGCTAAGTACATCACTTATTTTATAGGTCTTTTAAGCATTTATTTTGATATCACTTTATATCTACTATGCATTACTTTACACACTCCTGACCAAACCCCCGTGAGGGAGTTACAAAGCTTCCTTAATTGTTTTTCCTTGACCTAACACACCAAACCTCTAACCAAATCTATCCAAACCATACTTTCTCTCTCATAACTCTCTCCAACCTCCCAGAGCTGATCAAAACCATTTTATAGACCTAGAAAAGCCTTTTGTAGGCTCTTAGGCAATTATTACCCCTACTAACCTTGGTAGTCTAACCAACATTGGTCAACTTTACCACCAACCTCAATAGTATAATCAATATCAGTCACTCACCTACTGACATTAATGACTGTGGATTCCCTAACCTTTCCAAAACCTACCCAAACAACTTCCAAAACATAAACAAAATATACCACCTATAGTCTATTAATTTTTGTTGCATTCAGGTTGCTAATAATGGTAATATCATCTCTGTTTCACTCTCTCTTTACCTCTATTTTAGTTATTTATTACTATTTTTCTCTCTCAAAAGTGGACTATCATCTCTAATGAAGTTTCACACTTCCTAGAACAAGCACGTAGCTTGGTATCCCACTCATTTATTTACTAACAAACAACTTGTGGTAGTGCTTTCTTACTTGTACGTAGTCCTCCCTAGCCAAAGAGGAGTGTTCACAACATCTGAATATGATGCACAAAACCAATATAGGTTCATTCTAATCACTTATCCCTAACATTCTTTTCTATTTTTCTTTAGACTTGAAATAGACAAAATTTAGCGAAACATTTTTGGCACTCCTAGTGGAACCTTAGAGTTTTCCTTGGGTTAATTTATTGTTTTAAGCATTCATATAGGTGCATTATAGTGAAAATTTCATTTATTTCACTTTCCTCTTCTCTTCTCTCTTAAAATGAAAAATTCAACATTTTATTTTCTCTTTAAAAGCATTAAACTAAAATTTTATTTATCTTCTTTTTACCTCTAAAAGTAGTTTATCATTATTTTTTATTACAAGTTGAAAAGAATCTCTTCTTTGCTTCTTCTTGCTTGCACATTAGGGTAGTGAATTTCATTCTCTACTCCTATTTCATCTTTATTTTCATTCTAATATAAACATTTCAAATTTGGGTTTAAAACTTATTGTATTTCATTGTTTGTTTACTTCATATTAGCTCACCTAGTTAATTACAAGAATTATAAATAAATTGTAGTGCATCTATGTTAAAAAAACAAATCACATTCACACAAACAAAAATCTAAACTCACTTGAGAAAAGGCCCATCAAGCTTTCATCACATGGTGGATCACCTTACCCTACCCAGCTATCCTACTTGGATTTCACCACTTAGGGGACAACCCACTCCATTCTCTTGTGGAGTATAAACTCTAGATAGAAGGTATTTTTGGCTAAGTAGCCTGGCTTGGCTCTAGGTCCATGAAGTGTAGAGAGCAAGCTCCTATAATAATCCATGTACCTAGTCTAACACAAATTTCCTCTTGAGCACTAAAACTAACCTAAAACTAGCTCTAGATTGTTTTATAGTACCTTCGATAACCAAATTATCTTTTCACTATCTAATTAAGGCATAAGCCAACATGAGACTAAAAATTAATCTCTAGGACTTAATAGATACTAGTTGTATGTTCTTTTTCTACTCTAATTTGATTTTCTATTACCTTCTATATTTTGAAGTTGGTAGGGATGTTTTCCTATTAATTTAAAAAATTAATACTATTTCTAATAATCAGTTTGTATAACCTATCATATCAAGTTTTCTAAGTGTTCTTTCTTACATAGATCTCTTGCATCCACCATTTTACCTAGTTTCTGCTTCTGGGTTTCTAAATCATCAGATATTTTATCTCTTAGGATATTATAGTAACCAGCATTGATTAACTATACTAACATCAATATATTTTATCTACTGACATCGATTAATTCACCGACTTCAGTAAACTTTTTCTACTAGCATTGGTTAACTTACTGACATCAGTGATTGTGTAATTTTCATTGGCTCAAAATAGCAAGCTAAAACAACACACTTACCTACACTCAAACCTAATTTTCCCTTATTGTATCACTAATATAGAGTAAGAAGATTATTTATACTTCCTCTTGCATGGTATTGACATGAGCTCAAGCAAAAATTCATGTCGATTATGTAAGTGAGCAACCACTTCCACCTTCCCCTCTTATTATCGAGTCTATTATGGAGCATACTTTAGATATAGATCATACTCTTAACCCCAACCAAATTCCTATTGTTCTTGAGGGAGATCAAGATTTTTCTAAATTTATTGATCATAATGTTGCAACCCTTCAACATTACCTTGCTATGAGTTGAACCTATAATTCTTTGGGTGACCCAATTTATGGTATGCCAACATCTCTAATGGAAATAACTTGAGTTTTAGCTACCTCCACTATTTTCCCTATGGTTTCTCAAACCACCACTTTAAGAATTAACATAACTATAAATAATGTCCAAAGTTTAGCATTGCCAATGGCCTAATCCCATCTAAACCCTGGTGTGACTTCCCTACTTTCACAACCACAACCAACTCAATCAAGTCTTACCCCATTTTAAAATTTAGTGGTACCTATTCCATTTACCCTCATGCTTATAATTACCTAAGTTATGACTCACTCTTCATCCAATCTAACCATGCTAATAATCCAACCTATAATAACAACCAACCAAAGCATAGTCTCTAACCCAATAAGACAAGCCCCTTTTCTTTCCACACCCCAGTCTATGACTCATTATCCCTATATTACCCCAACACAACCTCAAAAAGCTATGTCATATGCTCCCTCTACTTCCTATTAGGTTCCTTATAATTTAGGAGGTATCCCCCAAACTAATCCCCCTCTAGACCTCATTAATATGTTGATGGACAAGATGTCTAATCTAAAGACATCCATTTCTAGTTTAAAGAATGTATTATCTTATGATTAGATATGCAATGAACCCATCCATCATTTTATGCATATTCACCCTTATATAATCCAATGGGAACTCCCTAAATTTACTCATTTCTAGAGTAAAGAGGACCTATAATAGCACTTGTGAGCATTTATGCATCCCTATTATTTAATAGGGCACGGTGATGCGTTACTACTTCACGCTTTCCTTATGTCTCTTTCAGATGTTGCCTTGGATTGGTATAGCTCTACAACTTAGCACTCCCTCTTCTTGTTTACCCAACTCACACAAATATTGTTAGACCATTTCTCTATTAACATTTCTAAAAATGTTTATATTATAGACCTTTATTCTATCAGACAATTTGATGATGAATCTATCATAGATTTTGTTGCTCACTAGAGAGGCTTGATTAGTCATCTCTCAATATCCTTACCCCAACCTAAGCTTATAAATATATTCTCAATGGCATGTGATAAGTAAATCTCATCCACACTCTAGGTATAAACTTTCTGTACATTTGATGAGACCTTTACAATGGCATGGAAACTCAATATTTGGGATATGGATGAAGGCAGAGTCAAATTGCATAGTAAGGACCCCAATTCCAAATTGAATGATGCATCCTCTTCTAAAAATTCTCCTTCTAACCAAAAATCTAAAGGCTCCACCAAAATGATGGTTGTTAAGTCAACCTCTTCTATGACCACAAACCAATCAACCTCCCAAAATCTGACCAAGCAATTCCAATAATGATATGAACAAAGGAAATACACTCCCATTGGGGAGTCATATACATCTATTTTGGAAAAACTATTACAACAAGTTGTCATAACCCTCCCTAAAATAAAACCTCCTATATAGTTTGACCCCTTCCATCCTATTCCAACTTGGTACAAGGAGGATGAGTTTTGTGGCTACCACTAAGTTAAAGACCACAATTCTAATAACTATAATACATTCAAGAACATTGTTTAGGACATGCTTGATAGAGGTGATATCATCTTGAATAATCCTGATGTACCCCCTCATCAAAGTATGGATATGTTCAAATACCCTTTTCCTAACCATTCACCCAATAAAAATATTTTTCATACCACAACTAACTTAGGGGATCATAATATCCATGCGGTTATATGGTTTTTCTTTTACCTCTAGTTCTACCTCCCCTTCAATAGGAGACACCCATTTCATCGACTCCTCCCCCACAGTCAGTGGCATTCATTTTTCCTATTCTTCCTCCTCAATTAGAAGAGCCTATTTCACTTGTTCCACTCCCTTGTGAGGAAGAGCCTCTTTTACCACTTCTTTTTCCACTAAAGGAGCCTATAATGCCAATTCCTTTTGCACCAATATTACCTATCCTCTTAGCACTTGAAGACCACACCCTACCCATTCCTCAACCACATGTTGAAGGGAACCTCATTCCTATATTATACCCTCTTTATGAACCTTCTTCACCTACCTCTCCTCCACCTATAGATAGTAATACCCCATCCACTCCACCTTTGCACTTAGAGGAGTCAATATTATCTACTCCCATAATAGATGAGAGACCTATTATGCCTACTCCAATTGTACCACTCTTAACCCTTCTTTTACTTATGGATGATCATACTTTACCTATGCCTCATCCACATTTTGAGGGAGCCATAATACCTATGATTACCCTCTTGTGGAACCTTCTTCACCTACCTCTCCTCCACCCATGGTAGACCATGTCTCGTCTCATGTCTCTATCGAAGAGGACCCCATTATAGTTATTTCTCATCTTTGGCCCAAATTAGCATAAACCAACAATTTACCTCTTTCCAAAACACCTCAACCTTCTAAAGACACAATTGTAAGGCCTACATCAACTTCATATAAACCCTTCTCACATTTGGTGAAAAGTCTATAATTTATTAACTCCAAGAAGCTAGATCATGTAGCATTTTGGGACCATCTTAAAAATCCTTATCCAACATAATTAATGTCAACCTTTACCACCAAACCTCTCATTACCATTTACCCAAAGGTCTTTGACAAAGCTAGAGATTCTTCACTAAAAGCACCTAAAGTTCAGCCATCTATGTCAGAACCCTCACCCTCACAAGAATATACCACATGAAAGTAGATAAGGCCCTTAGGTGTATGCCCTATCTCTAATTTAATTCATCCATAGGTGAAATTAGATTTAAATCCTCAACCACAAGTTGGAGTTTTATGGCCTAAAATATAGAAAAATGTTAAGCTTCCTAGATCTCATTGATCCCTTCTTCAACCCTCAATTTTACCATCCATTTTAGGACCACACCCCTCTACTTTAGTTGGAATATTGCTAACCCAAGAAAAATAAAAGGTTAAGTTACCTCCACTCCTGCCTTTGCCATCTAGTAGGCCTTTCACATCTAACACTGATAAAGTGAAAAAAAACACATAACTCTACTATCACCAAACAAAGCACCACATAAAATTACCTTTTTAACATCAAAATAAAAGGCTTCCAATCCTATTATCACAAGTGAGAGCCCACTTATAGGCTTTCAAAGCTTTTTCCTACGTCAATTATTGCAATATTATTTAATAACTCTTCCTCCCATTAAGCATTATAGTCCTCTTGGAATGAATCCATCTTGGTTTAATGATACACAAGTGTGTTTATATCATCTTTCACATGGGCATGATACTAAGAGTTTTAAATCCCTCATAGCAATCATTTGGTAACACTTTGATGTAGAGACTCTCTTTAATGATACTCCCATTAACCTTCCTATTATTCGACCTTTGGAATCCATAGTTCCTCCTACTATTCCACCTAAATTCAAACCCAAAGATGTGGTTATAACCCCTTTACCACCTCCTTCACCTACATTTCAAATCAACATAGTTAATGTGGCCACATGGTCACAAAACCAAAAATATAAAGATGAGGAAAAGGTCACTGCTCCTTGGGCTCATCCCTTCACTAAATACACTCCTCTTCCTAATCCTAAGATTTCCATCTTGGGTGTTCCTAAAAAAACATCTTCAAACATTATTCAAAGCTCAATGGTGAAACAGATTCACCAAACTCTTATGAAAATGTCTTTATATGAGTCAATCTAAAACTCATCCCAACACCTTCATGCTTTTATTAGTGCCTTGAAAGTGATTGATGCATAATTAGATGATCCCTAACCTCTTACAACTTTGGTCATCTCCCTTAATTCCATCTCCCTGATTCCTTTCAATGATTCAAAAATTCCACTTCAACACCCTAAAGATCAGGATTCTACCCTTTTTATTATCACATAAATTGATCAAACTCATGTCAAGAGTGTCATGATTGATGGGGGAGATATTATTAATATTATTTCCACTCATGCCTATAAATAGCTAGCCCTTCTTGATAATTACATGTCTCAAACTAATGTGGTACTTCACTCCTTTAATGATACCATAGCTACTATGGTGGGCACTATTGTCTTACATATCCATGTCAATCCCTGCACTATTATTGAGCTCTTCTATGTTGTGGACGGAGAGTTCTAATATAACATACTACTTGGGCAACCTTGGATATGTGTTATGGCATGTGTACCCTCAACTTTGCACTATTGTGTCAAGTTTGAACATGATGGAAAAGTACATGTTATACTTGTTGACCCACCTTCATTTAAAATATGTAACATGACTTATAGTCTTAATGATGTTCTCATTCCATTGAAAACATCATCTGCCTGACATGATACTTCTAAATCTTCCTCAAGATCCATTCCCCTAGTTACATAGATACTGAAAACATAAATTCCTAACAAGGATCCCATGGAGGAGGCTTTTCAATGTTTGTCACTCATTGAATATAGTTTGTTGACACTTGACATGTTCTATACTCTATAAGAGTATGTAAATCTTCACATGCACCTAGATTATGATCCCTGCATTAGGATGGTCATCCATTATGGACCCCATAACATTTGAACCAATTTTACATATGGGGGAATTGATCAAGCTCCCACTATTGATAGTCCATATTCTTCACCATGACCATTTACCTGTGAATTCTCTTTCCTAATAAACCCTAGTTTCACACACACCTATCTCTATCAGTGTGCTTAGAAGGATTTGTTTTGAGTCATTAAAAATAGGGTTTCCATATGCCTACTGAATATCCTACTAGCAATACCATTAAAAATTCCACAAAGAGGCATGGAGTGGGATATGATGAAACAACTAAAATCACTAAAACATACCATGAACTAATTGGTGAAGAACTAGTCTCTCCTTCTCCACCATCACCTACTGAATCAGAGGTATCTATACCTCCTAATTTTATTTTTTTCAATAAATGCCATCCATTTGGGGCATCTTACCTATCACCAAGGTAAGGAAATAAGGTCCCTTCATCTAATTCATCTTGAAATAATTGATGAAGACTCTACCACTATTAACACTGTCTAATGTCAGGATGATAATGCAATTCTCACCTACATAGGTATAGATGATTCTTATAACCAACATTCACTCCCATATGAAACACAAGATATGTTAAATGAATCAACTATTAACATCAATCTTCCCTCTCATGATAACCATCATGTCCTCAAGATTGACCAATCTTTGGATTCCTTTGAGAAAGATAATTATGCCACATTTCTTAATGACCATAGAAAATCCTTCACTTGGTCTTATAATGACATGCCTAGTATTGACCCCTCTATCATCACCAATAACATTGTCACCAATCAAGATGCTAAACATGTTAAGTATAAGATTCACAAGATGTATCCTCATATTTCTCTCCTTGTCAAAGAAGAGCTCCAATGCCTCCTTTCTGTTAACTTTATCCAAACCATCGACTACCTATAATGGATTTCCAATATTGTTCCTATCACAAAAGTGACTAGGGGAATCTACATTTTCACCTATTATCATGATTAAAACCTCACTTATCTAAAAGATGACTTCCCATTGCCAAGTATCAACCAAATTATTGATCTAACGGCTAGCTATGAGATGTTATCACTTATGGATGGGTTCTCTAGATATAATCAAATCTTGGTCACTCTTGAGGATCAACATAAGACAACATTCATTACCCCATGGGGGACTTTCTACTATTAGGTCATGCCTTTTAGCTTGAAGAATGCTGGTGTGATCTACCAATAGGTTATGACCTACATATTTTATGATCTCCTACATAAAATTATGGAATATTACATGGATGACTTACTCAACAAGTCTAAACTTCATCAAGACCACTTGATAATTCTCTAAACCATATTTACTTGTCTCCTCTAATATAATGTTTGATTAAACCCAAATAAATGTGTCTTTGGTGTTCTTTTTGATAAAATTCTAGGTTTTATTATTTCTCTTCATGGTATTGAAGTCAATCCTACTAAGGTTACAAAAATACTAGAGATGCCTCCACCTAATAATATCAAAAAACTCTATAACCTACAAGGCAAACTTTAATCAATCTACCGATTCATCTCCTAGTTGTCAGATCATTGCCAACCCTTTCACAATCTCTTTAAAAATGATGTCTCCTTCCATTGGAATACATATTTATAGTAAGTTTTTGATGCACTTAAACAATATCTCCTTCCCCCACTAGTTCTTATTCCACCTAAGGAAAATTAGCCTTTCTACCTATACATCTCCAAAATAGAACATTCTCTAGGTGCTATGATTGCACATCGAGATGACCAACATCAAGAGCATGTTGTTTACTACATAAGTTGCACACTTACTGATTATGAGACTTGATATACCCATACTAAAAAACTTTGACTTGTGTTGGTCTTTTCTACCTCCAAGTTTCACCATTATCTCCTAAATCACAAAACCTATATGGTCACCCATATTGATCCCCTCAAATACATTAATTCCAAGCCATATCACAACCAAAATGTAGCTCGATGGCTCATGATTCTTACTAAATTTGACTTATAATTCATTCAAAAAAAGTCTATTAAGGGACAAATAATCACTTACTAGTTAGCTGCCACCCTTTTGCCTGACAACCAACATTCAAACCTTGAATTCCTTGATGAATCTATTGCAATGCTCTCTACCAATGACATATCCTATCAAATGATTATGTTCCTCAATAGATCTATATGTCAATATGGTGGTGTGGTGGTCATTCTTATTCCTCTAGATGGATAGCTTATGCCTTTATCATTTAAACTAGATTTTGAATGCACTAACAATATGGCTAAATATGAGGCTTTGATATTATGACTTCAAATATCTCTCTTTTTGGGTATCAAATCCATAACCATTTTTGGTGATTCTTAACTAGTGGTTAACTAGGTTAATGGTTCCTACTTATACAAAAATGAGATTCTACAGTGGTATAAACATCATGTAGATATGCTATTATGATCATTTGACTCTTATCTCCTATAAATTATTCCTCAATCTACAAACAAGTTTTTTGACATGATGGCTTCACTTGATTCACACATACCCTCTTCATCCTCTTTTTCAATAATCTATGTCACCATGTATTACTTAGCATTACCCTCCTATGTATCAGATAACATCCTCTTTATCAGAGATGTAACATCCAACCCACATGACTTAAGTTACAAGCAACTCATAGATTATCTTTCCTTCTCTATTACCCTTTTTGATCTCTCTAATAATGGGAGACGTGCCTTCATAAAATGTGGCACTCATTACACTATACTAGGGGGACTTCTCTACAAGTGAGGTTTTGATGGTGTTTTTATTAAATGCCTCATTAGTACGGAGACTCCCTTCACCATTAAATAATTCCATGATAGGATTTATGGTGGGCATTTCAATGGTCACATAGTTTCTAAGCATATCCTTTGACTTGGCCCTTCTCCCAATGGGGCTTAGATTTAATCAGGGAGATTAACCCTCATTCATCCCTCTATCATCATTATATCATTACTTCCACTAAATACTTCACCAAGTGGGTCAAGGCCATCCCTCTCATCTCCACTAAAGCTGAAAAAATTATTGACTTCATCAACCATTACATCATCTATCATTTTGGTGTCCATCATAAAATTATAATAGATAATGGAAAATCTTTTAAAAATAAGACTGTTCAAAGTCTTTGTGATACATTTGGAATAAAATTAAGCTTCTCATCACTATACTATCCAAAATCAAATGGATAGTCAAAAGCTTCTAATAAAACATTAATCAAAATTATCATGAAGGTAGTCAATGATACGGGCAAGGATTGGCACACATAATTCCTTTTGCTTTATATGCTTACTGCACTAGCATTTAAACCCCTAAGGGTGCTACACCTTTTTCTTTTTTATATGGGATGGAGGTTTTTTTGTCTCTAGATGTCCAAATTCCTTATATTCACATTTATCTATAAGACATACTTATTAATGATGAATTTCATGAATAACATTTGGCTCAACTTGAATTACTTGATAAGCACCATCTCATAGCCCTTAAACACCTCCAAATCTATCAAGAATGTATCAAACATGCTTATAATAAAAACCTTAAAGAGCAAGATTTTAGTATAGGATATCTTATTGTAAAATAAAATAAACATGTGATGAACATGGTGAAAATCAAATAGGGTAAGCTTACTTCTAATTAGCTTGGACCTTATATCATAACTCACAAGTATGGCTTAGGAAATTATCACTTATCTTCTCTTAAAGGAAGGCCAGAACCCAAGTCTTTAAATGACTTACACCTACAACCATTATTTTGTTAACCAATCATCACTTCACCTTGTGTTTAACTTGAGCTCATCCCTTGAGCATCCCTATTACATTCATTTCCCTTCCTCTTCATCCTTACTCCTATACACCTAGTTAACTTGCATAGTGGTATGGTTTTGACCTTAACGTGGAAGAATCCCAAGCCTCTATAGTCTTGTCCATGACTAAAATCTAAAAACAAAATAATAAATAAAAAAATTGGATATGTGACAAGTTATAAACTCTCAAGTCATGCTTCTGAATGTAGACTGCTCCCTTGAAGGATAGCTACATAACTTATCTTTGCTACTATTAATAGACTGATCCCTTGAAGGATAGATATTTAAACTTAAAAAAGAATGCTTAGACCACTCATTTTAAGGATGGCTAAGCCAAGATTTTTTCTCAAAGGGAAATATAAATAAAAAAAGATTCTCACATTAATCAACTTTATATGACCTTAACCCATATAAAATCCCATTATAGGCTTCTCACATTGATAAAATTTATATGAACTTAACCCATAAAAAATTCCATTTTAGGCTTCCCACAATGATCAACCTACATAAAAAAAAAGGCTTTAAGTCATGGATTTGCCTATAGTAGCCCTCGGGTCACCCACAGTAAGGACATATCATCCCCACTTTGTAGGTTATGCTACCCAAACATTTTCCTTCATTTTACCCTTTTTCCCTTATAATATTTCAAAGGACTATGAATCTCACTTAACATAAGGTAACATGATGCTTATCTAACAAACACAATGGTTCAAATATATAAGGAATGAAAAAGGCTCATTTTCCTGAGCCTATTTATGTTTTGGTTAATGGTATTTTCTAGTACATGAGTATTCTACCTCTTTATTTTCCCATCCAAACCACATGTATATCTCTCTATTAAGATGAAAAACAATGTCATACCAACACTATCAAAGCCTACTCAATTTATTTTACGCATACACCATCATAAATATGGACATATGTTGATATAAACTAACATAACAACTTATTCATTTTAACCATACACCATCATAAAATATAGTATGTATGTATGTATATATATATATATATATATATATATATATATATAACATATGTAACAAAACCACAAACTCTAGCACTCAGAGTCCTCGAGGCTCTCCATGTGGTCATGAAGAAGTAATGTCATCATCACTCTCTACTTGTCTATGTCTATGTGAGCTAGAAACCATGGCCCATGTCACTGATCTCTCCTGGTCTCTAAACTCAAAGTACCTCTAAATCTATGGAAACTCCCTAATGGCCCTCTCATAATAGGCAATCTCATCAAGGGTAGTAGTATATCTCACTAGAGATACATTTTATGGTGGTCCCATAATACCTACTGATGGTCCAATCTATACTGGTCCTTGGGGTGGAGGAGGAAGAGCAACCTGACCTACTACTCTTAACCTATCCCTCTTTACTATCATTATAGTCACCTAACCCTATAACACTCTGACTTGTCCCTGTAGTGTTGTAACCTAGCCTTTTAATTCCCCAACCTAGCCCTATAGCATCAAAACCTACCCCTATAAGGCTAATACCTATGTTTATGTTGTATCTCTAACTTGTATAGCTTCATCTCATTCTTGTAAGGATGTATCCCTCTCTCTTACCAACCTTGTAAATCTAGTGGTGGCCTCTTAACCTCTACCATGAGATGTAAACCTACACACCAAGTTGTATATGCTACTATGCACCTTGGATCTCCAACACCTGGCCTTATTGGTAGTTCCTCAAAATCTAGCCCATCTATCTCTTGTGGTAATGGCAGGGTTGCCTCTATGTCATCCCACCTATATCAAGGGAAGGTAGGCAGTATATCCTATAGTATATTGAACTACCTCTTGACCTATGTCACAGGTACCATCTCAAACTCACGAGCTCATCTCCCCCTGACCCATAGTGAGCTCTACAAACTAATAAGCTATTGTGCTTATCCTCTAAATATTAGGTATGATAGGTAGTGTTTCCAAATAATATTTGTAAGCATCAAAACCTCAATCATGTGCCTATAATAGGCAATTTCACTCACTATGCCATCCACTAAAGTCTATGCCATGCCCTCTCTCCACCATCTAAAACTAACCCTAAAGCCAAATAGAATTATGGTAGGTAACCCCAATGGTCATGTCAACATGGTGTGCTCATATGCCCAGTAGTGTATTAGATGGCTAACACAAACTGTATCTCCATTGTAGTCTTAAACCCCACAGCTCTCTATATAATTATGCTAAAAATATTGGACCCCATTTAAAAATAGTCTACTACTTAACCATGTATGAAAGCACACCTATCAATTCAATAAAAATAATACCACTATCTACATTTGGTAATGCATGCACCATGATCTCGATCATCATTAAGATGATCAATCAATGCTACTCTTCATCGGCCATATATAGTGGATCATAGGTGAAACTCATAGAATGATAAGTCACCTCACTAACATTCTTGCTATATAATGCCACCATGTGGATTTCATGCTCATCTCTTGAGCATGTGAATATTTCCTCACCCTAGATTGGTAGTCATAAAATCCTATAGACGTCCTCTTAGGTCACTATCAACTCTCTAATCGATAGATGGAAGGTGTTGGTGGTATGATCCGACCTCTTGATCAATGTTATTATAAGGCTCACATCTTAGGTGACTTGACAATACCATTTTAATCTTCCTAACCCCATGGTTTCCACGTGATCCCACTCATCTGGAGTGATATTCCTCCTCATATGTATCAAAATCCTTAATAGATGATCCTATAATGTCAGATCCATCCTCGCCTACATCCATACACATAACTCAAGTCACATACCTTTTAATATACTCTATCACCACCTTTTTTTCCTTTTCTCTGGGAGAACTACATTTATTTGAGGCCTTAAATTAGGCTACGTAGGTATCACTTAGTTGACATGGTGTCTTCTGAGGTTAATTCGGCCATATACCAACCTAACTAATTATGTTACTCTTTTCTCTCTACCCTAGGCTTCACTGCCTCTCTCTTTACCCTAGGCTTTACTACCTCTTTTCTCCCTACCCTAGGCTTTACTACCTCTCTCTCTCTATCCTAATTTTTACTACCTCTTCTCTCTCTCCACCCTAGGCCTACCTACCTATCACAAATCTAGGCCTCATGGCCTATATCCCTAACCTTTGACACTATGCTATGCCTTTTAAGCCCTAGGTCTCTTGACCTATCTCAACCTACCTTTTTACCCATTTCCCCTAACACACATTTTAGCCACACCTTAGATCTTTTTCCTAGGCTTTGGGAGAGCTACATTGGCCTAAGGCCCTAAATCAGGCTATGTAGGTAACACTTAGTCGACATAGGGTCTTTTAAGGTTAGCTCAACCATTAAGCTAGTTGACTACTTCCACTAAGAATCAAAACTAACCTTTTCTCATATTTTACTAGTTCTTCATAGTCATCAACATCAACTTTAATGCTGACATCAATGCTTTGTAGGCATAAGTGTCAGCTGACATCGATAGACACTTGTCAACCTTAGTACCATGTCAACTGATGTCAATGGACTTCACCAATGTTGATGACTAGTTCAACCCTAAGGCCAATTGATCCAAACCTAAAACTATAATTTTAACCTAAAAACCTACCCCAAATTTCCCCCAAATAATCCTAAAACTACCCTACCCTATTTCCTACCCCTCTACTAACATTTTTTATATCCCCACATCTAAATTAGCTTAAAAACCCCAAATAACCAAATCAAGTTTTAAAACAACTATTAGATGATCTTACCTCATCTCTCTAACTCCTCTAAGCTAGCATAACTAGCTCTTTTGGTGTTGTACCTCTTACTAGGTCCCCTCCTTGTTCTACCATCTCAGTCACTCTCACAACTCTATTTTTTCTCTAATCACAAGTTTTAAATGAGTTTGGTTAGCTGCCAAACCCCCTTTTATCAAGTTTGGTTGGCCATCAACATTGGCATGCTTGACCTAAGTTGCTAGTGTCGATGCTTATGCCAACTGACATCAGCAACATTACCCTAATGTGCCAACATCGGCACTATTATTACTGATATCAACAATGTCACTGACATTAGTACCATTGCAATAATGTTTTCCCCAAAAAATAACCCCAACTTTTTGGACTTTACCATACTCTGGGCTAAATTAGAGATCACATATATCTCCCAAACCATTACAAATGCCATTGGAGATCACTTAAATATTTACCCATGATGACTTTTCTTGGAGATCATGAATATCTCCTCCCTCATTAACCCTTTTACACCACCTTTGCATTGCTTGTCTTGACTGATTATACTATTTCACTATAGTTGGATATTATGCACATACATGTATATTAGGTGTTTTTGATGGTAACCAAGCCTATCCTATCACCTTCAACCTTTTTTATTTCCCAAGGGCACTTCTTACCTTAGATACCTAGGATACATTGACCATTGGAGCTATAACTTTGATTGTTTTAACCTATCAGCTATCACTTACAAGCTCTGCTTTGGTTATTTATATCTAAGTCTTCCTCAACCTTGCCTATTCTTGACTTTATCAACTATATCTCATATTAGTATACACATAGAAAGTGATACTCAATTCTCCACTACTCACCCAATTACCTTTTTATCAAATTGGTACTTTATTCTGGTTTCTCCTCCATCAATTCCCATTTTGAGGGGGGATACCTCATCCAATACTTGGAGCATCTAACTCCTATTTTTATCTTGAAAACTTGTCAGTATAAATTACAAGATAGAAAGGAGCAAATGTAGACACCAAAATTACATCACACACACATGTGTAATTCCTTATGTCAAAACCCCTTTTAGCCCATTTTTCAATAATAACAATTAGCCTCCCTAACCCATGGTTTTACCCCTCACACATTTAATTAATTTAAAATAATTAATTAAGTTAATTAAAAACCCCTTTTTCCACCTTACCTAGTCACCTCACCCTATGACTGATTCTCACCTAATGAGTCACATCAAGACCTGGTCCCTTCATCCTATTACCCAAGACTTATTCTGACTTCAAAACTAAATTCCTAATCAACTACCTCCTTCTTAACCTATTATTTTTACCATTTTGTAATAGGTGCCACACTTGGTATGAAGAGCAATAAAAAATAGGCCAAAAATAGTAAGCTTTACCTATTCTAGGTCCATTGGCATTGGCCAACCCATGGTTGATGTCAGTGGGATCACCAATGTCAATGATATAATCCAAACTCCAACCTGAAGTTCAGGTCAACAAAAATTAATAAAATTCATTCTTACTTGCATTCAACTTTTAGCATCCTAGCTTACTGTCATCTTACATAAGTCAATCATGATAAAAAAACTAAGCTCTTGAGGACCAACAACACCTATTTGTTCTCTTTGTTGTTTGAAGTACTTGATAGGGACCATTAATCTGGCAGTTATCTTTTAGTGACCACTGTAGCTAAGTACATCACTTATTCTATAGGTCTTTTAAGCATTTAACTATCATTTTATATCTAATGTGCATTACTTTACACACTCCTAATAGAACCCCTATGATGTATTTATAAATATTCCTTACTTATTTCCCCTTAACCTGACACACCAAACCTCTGACCAAATCTATCCAAACCATACTCTCTCTCATAACTCTCCCCAACCTCCCAAACCTGATCAAAACCATTTCCCAGACCTGAAACAACCTTCTACAATTTCTTAGGCAATTTTTTCCCCTACTGACATTGGTGACTGTGGATTCCCTAACTTTTCTAAAACTTACCCAAATAACTTCCAAAACACAAAAAAAATATACCACCTAGAGTTTATTGCTCTCTATTGCATTTAGGTTGCTAATAAGGGTAGTATTATCTCTCTTTCACTCTCTCTTTACCTCTTTTTTAGTTATTTATTACTCTTTTGTCTCTAAAAAGTGGATTTTCATCTCTAAGGAAGTTTCACACTTTCTGGAACAAGTGCATAACTTGGCAACCCACTCATTTATCTACTAACAAACATCTTTTGGTAGTGCTTTCTTACTTATAGATAGTCCTCCCCAACTAAATAAGAGTGCTCAAAATGTCTAGATATGGTACATAAAACCAATCCATGTTCATTCTAATCACTTATCCCTAACATTCTTTTTTATTTTTCTTTAGACTTGAAATAGACAAAATTTAGTGAAACATGAAGAGTTCAACTAGGTGTGATAATGAGTTAAACTTTAAAGGAACTAAAGAGGAATAAAACTTGAAGAGATAGTCAATTGGGCTTGATTGGAGGTGAACATAAGGTGATATAAATAATAAATATAATTTTAGTTATGTAAAATATGTGAAAACTAGAGTCACGGGAGATAATTTTAGAAGCCATTTCAACTATGATAGAACTTCCATATTATGTAGAAGTAGTTGTATAATCACCACTTAATCCAAAAAAACTACCACTTAACATCACAAGATCATCATAATTTTAATACAAAACTACCCCTTAGCATCAAAATTATAACCTAATTTACATAACCACCATAATGGTTATGTAAAATAAGGGTTGATTTTTTAATGAAGAAGGGTGGTTTCATTACCTAGAGTGACGGTGCTATCATCTATTGTAAATTTTTAAAACAAGGTGGGAATAACAAGGAAATTTAGAATCAAGGGGACCAAAAGGGTTCAAGGGATGAATAGGGAGACATAGAAAAGGAATACAGATAGAGAGTTCCCTATAGAACGAAAAATAGGAATTCATTACATCATCATCAAATTTATGTCAGAAGTGTCACACTATGTAAATTTTAGGTACATACATATTTACCCTTGGGAGAGACTTTATCATGAGTTGGCAAGGTGTAGTCCTGAGTAAAGCATACAAAAAGGAAATGATAAGTTATAAATACTTACCTTACATGCCCAAATAGAGGAATGAAACCTATTAAGACTTTGTGCAATCTATAAATAAAAGATGAGATTCAAGTGTAATTTTAAATAAAAGTGAAAAATAAACCATGTAATCAAACATGGAAAGAATACATACCATATGTGCATGGTAGATCATACTACCTAGACCATCTTATCAGGGGATTGAACTTGGTGCCAAGCCATGTGTACCTAGAAAACTATAAAACTTACTACAATAGAACAAAAAACTTGTTAAAACATTAGTGATAAAATAGTATTTTCAAGATCTAAGAAAGATTACTCATATACTTGAGAAAAAACATTAAACAAAAGGTCATGCTAAAAATGGAAAACTTTTGAATCAAAATGACTAGTTTGGTACCCAGTATATTCAAAAACTTGCCAAAAACTGTTCATTTGTGTCATTTGTCTTGAGAGATATTTTTGATCTCTAGATTACTAGTGACCATTTTAAGCACATAAGCAATCAATAGAATGAGGGTGATGAGAGGATAGAAAACAAACCAGTGGGAGGTGTAGTTAGGCATAATTAGATTGGTTTTTACTAATGTTTTTGCTTTTGCCCAAATTTTAAATATCCATCAAAAGTTTGTTAAAATTTAACAAAATAAAAAAAAATGCTTTGTGGTCATTGTTGAGGGGGGTATATTAGGGATTTTAGGAATTTTTTAGTTTTTAGGTGGATTTTATTAAGTTTTAGGATATTTTTAGGGAGTCTATGGGTGGCCGATAAAACCATCATTTGAGTTACAGAACTGCTACCCTTTGTAGGGTGGAAATTATGTAACTATTATGGTAGTGATGTAAATGTCATGAGTTAGTTATGATATCACCATATTAGATTAGTTATGAAACTACCTGGTGTAGTTATATTACCACCTCAAGGTAGTTTTTTAACCATCACCTACAAGCTAGGGTGGTTTTCTATATTGAGAGAATGTGAAGATTTTTTTTTGGTATAAAAGGTTGAGTTGATTTATACAACTGACTTAGGGTCTCTTTGCTTATTTTAGGGGGGATATATTCGATGGAGGAGATTCTGGGAGTAGGAATATATCCCTTAAGTCCTAGCACTTATGACAGCTAATGAGCTAGCCTTGTTTGACTGAGTATGGATACTTTATATAACATAGGTGGGAATCAACCCATTTAACATCACAAGACCTACATGGTTTTAATATAAAACTACCCATTATCATTAAAAACATCACCTAATTTATATAATTTTCACAGTGATTATGTAAAATAAGGGATGGTTTTGTAACAAATAAGGGTAGTTTCATTACCTAGAGCAATGGTTTTGTCATTTATGGTTGGTTTTTAAAATAAGGTGGTAATAACTAGGAAATTCAAAATCAAGGGGACCAAAAGTAATCAAGGGAGGAATAGGGAGACACGGGGAAGGAATAGAGCTAGAGAATTTGTTATGGAGCATGAAACATGAGATCATTACATCATTATTAAATTTGTATTGGAAGAGTCACATTATGTAAATTTGTAGTGCATAAATTACCCATGACTTGTGTACATAAGTGATATTATAAAATCCATACAACCTGTTCAACAAGGCCATGGATGTTTTAATACATGGCCTAAATTTCATAATGTGAAATAAGGAAATGGCTCCTCAAATATTCAATTTTTCACCTTTATCCAACCACTACTTGAGCTTACCTTCCACTATGTTATGATCCAACCAATAATTGGTTATGACATGGTTATAAATTATAGGCACTATTTGGTGAAAATACTTTTTAAAGGCCTCTCTAGAATGTTGGCCACCACATTCTTGTTAATCCTAAAGTGTAATAAGTCTTTAGTAATGGTGTCATTAATAAATAGATCTTGAAATAAGTCTATACATAACATTACCTCATATTTCACTTCTATATTATGTAAACCCACTGCTTTGACTGTTAACAAATCATATACATATCTTATCTTGTCCTCATCCAATTAATCATGGGCTAAATATGGTTTAATTTTATCTATCTTAGCCTACTAAGTAGATTAATGAGGGAATGGTAGTACTTATTTATCAAATGTTGTGTCCAAGCATTCAATTACCCCTATGATAGAATATTGAGAGGGACACTAATTATTAGTTATGGATGAAATAACCATTATTATGCTTTATAATTTCTTGTAAATAGAATGGGTTAATTAATAAATTCACTTAGCATGAAAATTAGGTATTTTGATAGTTTTATGGCTCAAATTCATAGTTCATATCTCATTTATTAATGTCCAAGTGATATGATGCTCTCAATATTTTGCTTATATCACTTAAATATTGATAATTGAATGCCCAATTTCTATGAAGTTAATGAAATAACATATTTTATCACTACTTCCTTTTTTTATTTGAAATTATGAGTCAGCTTTGGAAAGTATATTTTATCATGCAAAAGATTTTCATTCATCATGAATGCTTAGTCATATTTATTGTCAAAGTGTCCATTTCCCATGTACTTGACTTGTGTCTAGCTATCAAACTTTACATTTTTATTCTGGTATGCATCTCTAAGATTGTGACACTTATTTTTATCTCACTTATTTGGGGTCTTCATCTTTTCACAATGTTACTTTGTATGCTCAATGGGGTGTAAATTAATGAGATTTTTCTACTTGGAATAATCTTGGGGCTCTAAGACTCTTCAAAATTTAAGCTATGTACTAATCTAAGTGAGTGTTTTTCATGCATAATGGTACCATGTGGAGTTATATTGAGGCTCTATGGTTCCCAAAACTTTAACATTATATTTATAAATGATAAACTTTGACCTTTCAAGAAGATGACACATGGATAACTCTTGGATCTTTGGAGACTATTTTATGTTATTCTTTTACTTTAGTCTTGAAAATTCCTCAGGGTCTTGAGATGGTGATACGTAGATGCTCCTTGGGATTTTGGAGAAATGAAACACTAGAATTATACCTTTAATTTATAGGGTTTTGTTGAATAATATTGTGCCACATGAATTACTCTTGTTAACACAGAGACTTTGTAAATTTTGGCATTATTCTTTCAATTAATAGGGTATGAGTGAAAAATATTATTTCACATGGAAAAATATTATTAATCCTATTAGCATCAAATTGTACACCCTAAGATAATTTATTCTTCTCCTAAAATTTGATGCAACATGGAATCATCTCTCAATCTTGTGGTAACCTATGGAAGAGATTAATCTCTAGTATTATAAGGGATAGCTCCCTAGATCTTCCTTGTACTGCTCTTAAACTACTCTAACAACGTGGTAATGAAAAGAGTTTAAGGAAAATAGATAAAATAAATAAGAGGTGATACACCAATGTAAATTTTCCTCACACTTTATTGAAAATACTACTTGAAGATGAACAATGTGATTTTTACACAAGACTCACAACCTTAGAACTATCATTGCATCAATGTTTCACAAACTAGATTCAACATGGTGAATGACTCTTATAAATGAAATGAATGACACAAAAGGAATACATGAATCACTTATAATATTTATACACTTGGAAGGAATATTATTAAGTATCTATAACAACCATCTATTTGCAACTTGGTAGACCATAAAGAGTGCAAAGCTAGCAAAGATAACTTTACTAAACTAGACCAACATGATTCAAGTCATGAAAAAATATTTTAGTGTATGAGTGGAATTAACACTTGTATTATTTATTAAAGAGTTTTTCATGTACAAATTTTTCCATAGTTTCCCCATCAACCAATGGAGGCTACCAAAAAGTGAAAATAATGCTTATTTATAACTTAGAGAGAGAAAACAAGCAAGAGGAAGTCCAAGGGTCAATTGGACATGTGTATATATGAAAAATGGAGTTAAATTTTCATGTAAAATGGGAATGAGGTGATCCATTCCAAGTCATGAGTTACACTTGTCAAAATAGGTCACAAAGAAGGTGAAAAGTGGCAAAAAAATTGCCAATTTGGCACAAGAAACTACCTACTTGAGTAGCCTTCCAAAACTCCTCTTTTTCCTAAAAAAACTGAATTATAATGGCTTTAAAAGATATGATAGGTTATAAAAAACATAATCCATGCATTTTTCTGGTCTCTAATCATCCCTATTGTTTGGACATGCACAATCATATCAGGGAATTTAAAAAACTCATTTTCATGCACCCTTACCACTTGTCACTCCAAACCTTCCAAATATGAAAAAAAATTAATAAAAAATGGGGCATGACACGTTTCAAGGCCTTCCAAATCATTAGTTTCAAGAAAAAAACCTTTAAAAATCCCCCTTGATCACTTTTCACCACTTTCCCCCAAAGTTCACTGCTTGGCTTACTAGAGTGGCCAAAATTGAAGTCCTTTATAGGACACTTAGAATAATTTTCATGAGTTTAATTTAATTTTTTTATTTATCTAAAGTGTATATATTTATCTCAAAACTTATTTCATCTTTCAACTCCTACAATTTTCACACCATCAAAAATGGTGAAAATAAGCCCTTTTCTCCCCCATTCTATAGAGATTCATACAAAAAATCCATATTTATGGAATCCTAGGAATGTCCTATAAAACTTTCCTTTTATATCCCTATTCAATTTTTTTTTCATTTGAGTGCACTTTTTTCTTGATTTCCACCATCGAGTCTATCTAAGGGCTTTAGGAGGGTTTAAGAGGTTTTTAGGTCTTAAGGATTGTTCATAAAATTGTGACATTTAACACTCCTTAGAATTTAAATTTTGCCACATAAATGACCTCCTTCAACTATCATAAAATTCTTCAGGTCCCATGCAAGATTTTAGATAAGATACAAGCAAAAAAAAGTGACCTTCGAATAGGATTCCTGCATTTTTTGAGGGTTCTATCACTCTTGAGCCTCAAAATAACCTCTCTTAGTGTTTTTATGAAAAAAAATCACCCAAACCTCTGTAATTTATCCTTTAATTTTTATTATTACTTTTTAGGGATTACCAAGAAACCAAATTGGAAGTTTCCATTGTTTTGGAAGAGGAATCATGCCTTGCCAAGCAGCCTGTCTGCCCCTTGTGAACCAAATGATGATATTATTCTCTTTTAATGGACTAATAGAGTGTTGATTCATATTATTTTACCATTTAAACATCAAAAAAATAATTATAATTCCTTTTTAAGTGTGGAATTAGAGTTGACACCTTACTTGGGGTTGGGAAAGCATGTTTTCCCACTCGACCTTAATGCAAAGCTCCTTGTGTGGACCAAACCATTAATTTTAAGACATTCTAGTTTGTTTTTTTAGGCTCCCCTAGGTGTATCATATATTTATACATACCCTTTAGTGTTCAAACTTAGTTCAAGCCTCTTATTAGCAAGATTTCCCAAAACTGGTCTTTTTCTTGCATGCATGGACTGAGGTAGGTCTGAGATAAAATAGTGAATATCAGGTCTATTCCTCCATGAAAAGTGAATATTTTTTGATCTATATGAGGTAATTATAGTAATTTTTACCAATTTTTTTTATTATATTCCAATTATAGGTGACCAAACTAACTCAATCTTCCTAAAAAAAGGCCACAAAAACCTTCTTTTTTGCATGTTTTCACCTAAACTAACCTATAGTTCCTATTTTCATGCATCCTTCCATGTTTGGTACCCTTTAAATGTTTTCCTCATATACAAATAAATATTTTTGAGCTTTTTTAACCTCTATAAAACTTTTTTTAATTTGAAAACCTCTTTTAGCCCCTTGAAACAAGGCCTTGACATGCTAACTGTATGGACTGAGATAGTTAGGCTTATATGGGGAGGAGTTTAGGTGAATTTTGCATGATTTTTAGGATTTAAAAATCTTAAATGGATGCCATTTAACCTTATTATCACATTCTAAACCCTTTCCTTGCTTTTTGGAGTATAAAACCCTCATGGACTACTCCTTTGTTCATGTCCTTGCTTGAATATGGTAGTCTCCTTATGCCATGGTTGTAGGTATATTTTTTGTAGATTTTTTAACCTTAAGTGAATGAAATTAATTAATTTATATTTTAATCATACTATTATATCACCTTATTCACTTATATCTTTTTCTTTGAGTTCAACACTCTATTAATCCTTGACTGAACTGGTTTCCAAATGGGCTAGTTGTATGTGCCTATTTTGGCATGGTTATAGGTTTTTTTGGTGATTTACAACCACTAAAATGTATGCATAAGATCCTTTAACATATCCTTACAAAAGTAAATTCTCACATAACTCATTTAGATGCTTATATGCTCTCTACACACCATCTCACCTTGACTATTAACAATCTTCATACCATGACTATGGGTGGATGTATTCCCAAGCTTGTAGGTTACTTTTGGAGGCATTTGAACCATGTTTGACCTTGTCAAGGATTATTGATATTTTATCAATTTTGGTGGATTTTAAACTTATACTTAGCTTTACTTTATGATTCTTAAGCTACAATTTTGTGCTAATCTTTCAAACATTGATCCTCACTATCTCTCTGCCTAGTGTACGGACATGGTATGACCTTCAAAAGGTCATTTTATGCTATTATCACCCCATGGTATCTAACTACTCAAGAATGCTATTTGAACCATTTGGGAATGTTTCAAAACTTTTGACAAATCCTAAGACCTCCACACATATTGCAAACACCCAAACTCTCTTAGAATCTTGTAGATAACACTGCTTGCTTTTAGTGTTTTTTTTTTCCATTTTGGGGAAGCTCAAAACCTATCTTCCACTTGGATTATAGATCTAAAATTTGACATAGTTATACTAAATAGATAGGCATACAAGATAAAATTAATGGAAATGGAGATAGCATCATTAATCACTTCAAACATTAACTCAAAAAATCCATAGGACCTCTATTTTCAGCATTTAGGGACTAAGAGCCCAAAAGTTGAAATGGTTTCTTTTGGAGTGAGGTTTGTTTGTGTAACATATTATACCTTTAGGATATGAAAAACATGACTCTTTGGTTTTATGGAACTTGACATTGACTCCACCATGTTCTTCACCTCTCTCTCATCTTCGTACACTTCCCATGAAATAGGCACAGGCTTGACTGAAGTTGGTAGGGTAGTAAACCATGATAATGTGAGCAAATTGACCTTAGAAGGGTACTAGTTGAACTTTCCATTAGATGGAAACATGGAAAGACTCCTTATGCATGAAAATCAAACATATCATTACCATCATAGAGCTCCTTGAGCGTTTGGAACATAAAACTTGCATTCAACTTTGGAACTCTCATGAAACTAACACCTTTTGCCAACTCCTTCAAAGAGAAAGAGATGAAGTGTTAGACATTGAAAAAATTAAGAAGAGAGCCTTATTCCAACCTAAAAACACATTATCAATCTCACTCAACTCTAAGGATCACTAAAAACCCAAAATAGATGCATGATTCTACCCCTCTTAGATGCAATTCTACAAAAGTCTACTTAGATTGTTAACGATTGTTCATAAGGAGGAGGCACCAAAAAACAAACTTATATTATGAAATGAAGTACATTCAGAGTAAAATACACTTGTAGAAGCATGCTTGAAGTTGAGCCTTCTTTGTGTGCCAAGAGGAGACAATGGGAAAATGAGTTGTAAAAGAAAATTTTGGAATTTTCCTTCAATTATGAGAATGGAAATTGATGTGGGGAGATGAAGAGGACCCCCCATCCATGTTTTTATCTAGAGATCAAATAGTGATGGATATATAAGTGCCCAAAAGGGCCTAAAGCTAAGGAAAAACTACCCTTTATAACTTTAACTTAATCTTGGCCTGCCACAAAACCTGCCACTAACTTCTCATGACCTTCTCCATGTTTATTCTCTACCTAGAGCTAAACTGATGATACTTGCCATCCATATAAGTCCCTAAATCTAGCCCAAAGTGGGCCCACAAGCTCTTTTTTTCACATTAAAAGTGGGAGATGAAAATAAATTACATAAAAAGAGATTAAAACATGTTATAAACCACATTAGAACCAAAATTAGATATTTCCATCCTTTGAATAAGTTTGACTTTATTTGACTAGAGTTGAATTTCTTTGACTTGACTAGTTCTAGGCCTAGACTTTAGACTAAGTGTGGACTATGGACAAGTGGATATTTTAGACTACAAACACACCCCTATAGGACATGTGTGAACTTCTACAAAGTTAAAAAAATATAAGGGTTGACCAATTTTGACCAAAGGTCAAAAATGATCAACAAAACCATAGACTTAAAATTTTTGTGAAGATCAATTGAGTCTCAAGTTAATAATATTTTGAAAGGTGGTTGTCTCAGATTAACTAATGAACTCAAAAAAATTATAAATGTCGAAGTCCTAAATTTAAAGATATGCTTCCACATGGAAATATCTAAGGAATATATATGCTTAGAGAAAATTGTAATATTTTATCTATGTGACCACGATCAACTATGAGTAAAGGGAATGTCAATAGATGACTTAATATGGGGAACTCAATGAATATTTGAAGCTCAAGAATAAGATGTTTCACATCAAATCTTAGATATGTTAAAACATCTTCATTACTCATATTATTCCATTTAATTAAAACCCAACTTTGAATAATCATTCAAAATATTAAAAAAGGAATCAAAAGTGGTAAATAAATCATGGATAATGCCCAAGCTTTGGTTCTCTTTATTTTGGAAATTTAAAACGTACATAAAATTCAAAAATAAAATTAGGCTTATGTATATTAAATAAATATTAGAGTTCCTAAGGTTAGTATGGACCATTAATAAAGATTTCTTCGAAATAATGGCTCCTTATTTAAATTTTGAAAATGGGGTGTGTTTGGGTACAACATATACATCAATGCCAACATAATGGTGTGGCTACTAGATTAATAACAATGGAAAAATCAATAATGGCATACAAAACTAATAGTATTCCTATTCATTCAAACATAAAAGGTCCATATGCAAAATAATAAAGAAGAATTGCCATCAATCAATTGAATGATGAATCTATTTGAGTGTTGACAGAGTGTATAATGAATAGATACTCATAGACCACCAAGAGTATCATGCAAGCTACTAAAAACTTCATTGATATAGCATAACAAATGATCTAGTTAGAGGAGGGCTTCAATTGGTCAAAGTTTATTATAACATAACTCATTTCATATATATATATATATATATATATATATATATATATATAATTGAGTATTCTATTATTTTTGATTATGTGAATCACATAAGCCATACCAAGAATTGATATTATAAATATCGTGATGTGCTTGAGATGACCTTATATATATCTATATATATATATATATATATATATATATATATATATATATACACATCATAGTAATTCTAATATCAATTCTTAGTATGACTTATGTGATTCACATAATAGAAAGCAACAAAAGGCTCAGTTGAATTGGACATAGATTACTAGCCACTGAACACTTTCACAAACCTAACTTGGCCAAGTAATGGAAAATTTTATGCACAACTTGAGAGTTTTGATCAATGGTGGTTCAAAATTCAGGGATTGGTTACCTCGCATCCCCAGGTGCTTATGAATGTCCTTTAGTATTTGGGACCCTTTACCACATTTAAAAAAATGCATAATAGAATTAAAATATAAATCCAATTACCAAACTTATAGTTCTTACCATACCATTTTTATTGATCTTCCCATATCCAAGATGGAATTTATAAGACATAATAACTTGGTTTCAAGTTCTAGACAACTATTATGATAGATGCCACTAAATGCATAATAACCACTTCAAAAAACACAAGCAAAGGTACAACCCCAACCACAAACATGAGAAACATCATAGATGTAGTGGGGACCACAAGTTTAACCAATCCCATCCAAGAAAAAGGCACTTACTCATATATCTTTACCACCATTGAAGAAGACTCATAACCCTAGCTTGTGGCTCACTGATAATCAGATGTTGATGATCATAATTGAATACAACCTAAAACAATTTGGGGTCACATTGGAATATTTATATAAAGCAATGTTATATGACATCATAAATGACATCTACAATAAATATGAGGAGAATTAATTTTTATTTTGGAAGGTAGTTCATAATTTCCAACTACAAAACAATGTTCTAGTTATATTTTTAGTGTATATACCCACAACTCCATAGTCTATAATTGTAGATATAGTCATAAAAGAAGTAAAAACTAATGGTTGAGTGAAGGTTATTTTTCAAGGATGTGCATCAAGCTCAAGTCCTTCAATAGCTAAAAATTATTTAACATAGATGACCATGTAATAAATAATAGTATAATAAATTTTAACACAATAGGAAAGTTTGTTGAGGTTGTTAATGCACAGACCTTGTACTACATGCATTATGATACCATCTCTAGCTATCACAAAGTGTATGGGAATGTTTTACATAATATAACATGTTGAGTAAGAATCTTAAGAATAATAAAATTAGGAGGAGAAAAATGTATTACATACTCACACATCTAAGTTCCTAAAGAAAATTTTGGTCTTATTGTTTAACCCTAAAAAATCTAGATTGGGGTTATCTAGGGTTAAAGGGGGTAATATCTTGACCAAATTTGAATTTTAGTCAAATTGGATTAACCCCTACATATTTAAACTTTTAAAAAATGGGTTTCCATATGTCTTATAGGGTCTTATGTATGTCTAAACATCTCACCTATCCTTGTTCTAGCCTTGGTGTAAGCCTAGCTTCCTTGTACTTATCTAGTCAACCTAAGTCAACTCTAGTAAAACATGGTCAAATGCTCAAATTATTTTATAAATGTTCTAATAGATACATTTAAGTATTCTAAGGTTTCCCTAAGTTTTGAATTAACCCTTTTCCATGTTTCATATGTTAAAACTGTCTTTTGGCCACATTTTGGGCTTATTAAATGACTTGTATGTACTTTTTCAAGGAAACAATAGTCACCAAGGATTATTATAGAATTTATGAGGTTAGAGGATGTCAATAAATGGTAAAAGGTAGAAAATAATCAGTTTCATGCACTAAAATAATGGAATGTCCTAAAAAAATGCTCTTAATGGCACTTGTACAGACTTGGAGAGTCCATCTTTAGGTGAGAACATGATAAAGTTTCTCTTGATATTCCTAAAGAATAAATCCTTTTCTATTATTGGTTTGTATATACAAATTCAAAAATATAAAAAAAATCTTCTTTTCCTTCTTTCATGCAATTACAAGCCAAGAAGAGCTAACTTTGGATACTTGGTGCAAACTGTAAAAGTGGATTTGGGGGGAGTGTATTTGGAGTTGAGAGGGGTCTTAGTTAGATTAAAATCCATGGAAATAATTCTTATTTTCATTGCTCCTCCTTTATGAATCATTATTAATAATCCAAGTAGTTTTTTATGCTTTTGCATCCATGAGGGATTCATGTATGAACTTGTTTTTGAAGTTTTCACTTTGGTTTGATAGGTTTTACTATTTCATGTGTTTATTAGGGTTTTATAAGGCCTATCCATATTTTTTCCATTTTATTCTTGGATTTGTGTTTCATGAACTCAAAAAGTCTCTTTTAGACTTTTTTGTGCTTGTAGACTGGTTATTTTCTTCATAAAGAGCTTTATTGTCCTTTGATATCATTTGAAGAGTTTTATTGCAGGAGTAAAAAGCCTTTAAAGTTTTTCAATATTAAATTGATTTTACACAAGTGTTAGAGGGAGCCTAATCTCGTAATGGCCTATTAGGCCTAAAACTTACTTAAGGGAACAATCAAGTCTATGTGTGGGTAGAGACTTTAGAGGTGCTATAAAGAAAATGGAAAGGTCTAAAATGTGTTGTATATCTAAGATCAAATATCAAACAAACTAGATTTAAATAAGTATCTCTCAAAGTTGTGTTAGGGAATGTTGAGTTTTGGAGCTAAAAGCTTCACCAAATGAGCAAATGCAAAGGTTTCTAGAGTTACACAGTCACTGACATCTGTCAGGACCAATCGCTGTCGGTTAGGGATTGGCCAACATCAGTCGTATGTAGACAGACAGAGACCGGCATCAGTCATTTGTGCATTCCCAAAATTCTAATTTTGAGGAGAATAGTGAGTTTGCATGTAAAGACTAACTGTTAGTCTTGAGTCCGCTTTTCTATTTTTGGCAAGAGAGATTTGAACCTTTGATTAAGAGGTGCATCTAACGGTGGAGAATGCATGGCTCATGAATCTTAGTACTATATAATAGGGTTAGATCCTCATAGTTTGTAAGGTGGATCAATTCATTTAGTTGAGTTGGTTGTAATTAAGAGAGAGAGAGAGAGAACTCTTGAGGCAAAGATATCTGTACATCTGAGAGGTGTGAGAAGAGAGAGATTTCTTCATTGTATTTCCTTTTGGAAGAGTTTAATACAAGATTGGTTGTTTCTTGTATTTCCTATTCTTTGTTGTTTCTGATTTCTAGTTACTTATTATTTTTGGTTTAATTCCGTGTTTAGTTTCTTATACAAAAGTAATCAATTGTGTTGTAATATCACTAACAAGTGGTATCAGAGCGTGTTAGTGTTTGTTGATTACAGAATTCACTCACAGGGGTTTCTGATTGAGTGGGAGTAAAGCAATGGTAGAAGAAAGTAAACTAAGAATGGAGAAATTTAATGGCAAGAATTATCAATTATGGAGGATACAGATAGAAGATTATCTATATCAGAAAGATCTGTACTTATCATTGGGTGGGGTTTCAAGAAAGCCCATAGATATGCAAGATGAAGAATGGAATGTTCTTGATAGAAAGGCTCTTGGATCTATAAGGTTGAGCCTAGCATCTTTTTTGATTTACAACTTATCACAGGCAAAGACAATGATAGAGTTAATGGATACTTTGGCAAATTTATATGAAAAGCCCTCAGCTTCAAATAAGGTATATCTTATGAAGCAATTATTTAATTTGCAAATGCAAGAAGGTGGATTGGTATCTAGTCATCTTAATGATTTCTATGCAATAGTAAATCAGTTAAATTTAGTCAAAATAGTTTTTGATGATGAAATTAAGGCTCTCTTAATCTTATGCTCTTTACCTGAAAGTTGGCATAGTTTGGTAATGGTAGTTAGTAATATTGCATTTGCTTCAAATATCTTGAAAGTTGATGATGTTGTTAGTGTAATATTGAATGAAAAAATTCACAAGAAAAGCACAGAGGAAACATCAGGTAATGCTTTAAGTATTGAAAGTAGGGGAAGGCAAAGAGAGAAGGGCAAGCAAGGGAGATCAAGGTCAAAGATGAGAAGTAGATCCAAATCTAGAAATGGAAGAATAACCTACTAGAATTGTGGAAAGAAAGGGCATGCAAAGAAAGATTGTTGGTTAAAGGATAAAGAAGAAAATCAGATTGAAGGTAATAAAGAAGCAAAAGTTACAGGTATTGTTGCACAGGATGCTCTTATATTTTCTTTGGATAATAAAATATAATCTTGGGTTTTAGATTCTGGTGCCTCTTTCCATGCAACCCCAAATAGAGAATTTTTCAATATCTATGTCCATGGAGATTTTGGAAAAGTTTATTTAGGAGATGATGAGCCTTATCAAATTGTTGGAAAAGGAAAAGTGCAGCTGAAATTGTAGAATGGCAACACATGGGTGTTGAAGGATGTCATGCATGTACCCATCCTGAAGAGGAATCTGATTTCTGTAGGAAAGTTGGGTGATGAGGGTTGCATAGTAACTCTCATAGCTAAATCTTGGAAAGTTTCCAAGGGTGCACTTGTATTAGCCAGAGGTAAGAGAGTAGGTATACTTTATCTATCTACTTGTATTACTGATTATTCTCCTTTTATTTTATCTACTTCAGATGTAGATGTAAAATTATGGCACTGTAGGCTTGGTCACATGAGTGAGAAGGGAATGAATGTTCTTAAGTCAAAAGGTAAGCTTTCAGATTTAAAAAGCATAAATCTAGATTTCTGTGAGCATTGTATTTTTGGGAAATAGAAGAAAGTGAGGTTTCTCAAAACTGGGTCAACAAAGAAGAAGCACAATTTAGAGCTTGTTCACATATACATGTGGGGACCAGCTCAGGTAGCTTCTATTGGAGGATCACAGTATTATGTTTCTTTCATTGATAATGCTACAAGAAAGATATGGGTTTATTGCATAAAGAGGAAATCTGATGTTTTTGACATATTTAAGAAATGGAAAGCTTTGGTTGAGAATGAAATAGGTTTGAGATTGAAGTGCCTTAGATTTGACAATGGTGGTGAGTATTGTAGCAATAAATTCAATAGTTACTATTCTATGAATGGAATACATAGGGAAAGGATGGTTCCAATGACACCCCAGCAAAATGGAGTTGCTGAAAGGATGAATAGAATAATAATGGAGCATGCACGGAGTATGAGGTTGCAAGCTAGTTTGCCCTTACAGTTTCAGGTAGAAGCTATAGATACTACAGTTTCCCTGATTAACAAAGGACCTTCTACTGCACTGGATGGTGGAATTCTAGAAGAGGCATGGATAAGTAAAAAGGTAGAACTTTCATTTCTTAGATTTTTTGGTTCTGAAGCTTTTGTGCACATTGATAAAGAAAATAGAAAGAAGCTGGATGCTAAATCTATGCAGTGCACTTTCATTGGTTATGGTTCTAGAGATTTCAGATTCTGATTGTGGAATTTAGAAACTAAAAAAATTATTAGAAGTCATGATGTAGTTTTCAATGAGAAGGTGATGTACAGTGATTAGCTCAAGAGGCTAAATAATTCTGAGCAGGGAAATCTTGATTTGGAAGAGGTTATGATCCAAAATGAGCTCATGGGTAAAAATCATCACTCATAGGAAAACACAAATACTGATGTTGGTCAGGCAAGAACTGACATCGATCATGCAAGAATTGACATTGATCAGGCAAGAACTGGTGTTGGTCAGGTGGAATCGACGTCGGTCAAATGTAGACTGACGTCGGTCAAAGATGACCGGGATCGGTCACTGTCAAAAAGGAATTTGGGTGGATAACAAGCTGTAAATGAGTTTCAAATGCCCATGAGGAGATCTAAAAGGGTAAGTAAACCTCCAATTCATTATTCCCCTTCTTTATACTACTTGTTGCTCACTGATGGTGGAGAACCAAAAAGTTTTGATGAGGCAATGCAGGTAGAATCTAGGAAATAGTGGGAGCATAGAATGAATGAGGAAATTGATTCCTTGGAAGAGAACCATATGTGGGATTTGGTTGAGTTGCTAGCCAAAAAGAAAGCACTAAAAAATAAATGGGTTTATAGGTTAAAGGAAGGAGAGAATGGATAAATGAGACATAGGGCCAGGTTGGTAGTAAAGGGATTTGTACAAAAACCAGGTATTGATTTTGGTGAAATTTTTTCTCCTGTAGTAAAGATGACTTCTATTCAGACTGTATTGTCTTTAGTTGCTATTGAGGATTTGCATCTTGAGCAGCTTGATGTTAAGATAGCATTTCTTCATGGAGATTTGGATGAAGAGATATATATGGAATAGTCGGAAGGTTTTGAGGTCAAAGGTAAGGAGAAACTTGTGTGTAGGTTGAAGAAAAGCTTATATGGTCTTAAGCAAGCTCCAAGACAATGGTATTTGAGGTTTGACAAGTTTATGACAGAGCATGGCTTTAGTAAATATCAATCTGACCATTGTGTTTATTTTAATAGATTAGATAATGGTAGTTATATTATCCTGTTACTGTATGTAGATGATATGCTTGTTGAAAATTCACACATGTAGGAAATTACTGAGCTTAAGGTAAAATTAGCTCACACATTTGCCATGAAAGATTTAGGAGCAGCAAAGAAAATCATTGGCATGAGTATTAAGAGAGATAGGAAAAATCACAATTTTATTTTGTCTCAAGAGGATTATGTGAATAAGGTGTTGGAGAGGTTTAATATGCAGGATGCAAAATCAGTAAGCACACCTATGGCTAGACACTTCAAGTTGAGCAAATAACAGTGTCCTAAATCACATGATGAGGTTGAGTACATGAGTAGAGTTCCATATGCTTCAGTAGTTGGGAGCTTGATGTATGCAATGGTATGCACTAGACCTGATATTGCCCAATCAGTGGGAGTTGTCAGTAAGTTTATGGCCAATCCAGGAAAGGAACACTGGAAAGCAATTCAGTGGATTCTCAGATATCTGAGAGGGACCAGCAGTAGGCATTTATGTTATGGAGGTTCAAACACTTCTCTACATGGGTATGTAGATTCAAATATGGCAGGTGACTTGGATGGTAGGAGAAGCACCACAAGATATGTGTTCACTGTTGGTGGAACGGTAGTTAGCTAGATTTCAAAGTTGTAGAAGGTTGTTGCCTTGTCTACTACAGAGGCAGAATACATTGTAGTCATAGAGGCTAGCAAGGAAATGATTTGGATGACTCAGTTCATAAAAGAGTTGGGAAAGGAGCAAAAGAGTTACAAATTGTACAGTGATAGTCAAAGTGTAATTCATTTGGCAAAGAATTCAGCCTTTCATTCAAGAACCAAACATATACAACTTAGGTACCACTTCATTAGATAGGTATTGGAGGATGGACAGTTGAAGTTGGAAAAGATCCATATAGATAAGAATCTTACTGATATGTTAACAAAGTTGGTAATAAAGGATAAGTTGAATCTTCATTCAAATTTTGTTGGTCTTCAAGATTGAACTTGAAGATGGAGAAATAAGCTAGAGGATGTTACTATACAGGTACAAGTGCAGTTTTTTATCTCCAAGTGGGAGATTGTTGAGTTGTGGAGCTAAAAGCTTCACTAGATGAGCAAATGTAGAGGTTACTAGAGTTACACAGTCACCAACATTAGACAGGACTGATCGACGTTGGTTAGGGATTGATCGACATCGGTCATATGTAGACAGACAAAGATTGGCATCGGTCATCTATGTGTTCCCAAAATTCTAATTTTGAGAAGAATAATGAGTTTGCATGTAAAGACTAACTATTAGTCTTGAGTCCATTTTTCTATTTTTGGTAGGATAGATTTGAACCTTTGATTAAGAGGTGCATCTAACGGTGGAGAATGCATGGCTTATGAATCCTAGTACTATGTAATAGGGTTAGATCCTCATAGTTTGTAAGGTGGATCAATTCATTTAGTTGAGTTGGTTGTAATTAAGAGAGAGAGAGAACTCTTAAGGGAAAGAGATCTGTACATCTAAGAGGTGTGAGAAGAGAGAGATTTCTTCATTGTATTTCTTTTTGGAAGAGTTTAATACAAGATTGGTTGTTTCTTATATCTCCTATTCTTTGTTGTTTTTGATTTTTAGTTACTTATTATTTTTGGTTTAATTCCATGTTTAGTTGCTTATACAAAAGTAATCAATTGTGTTCTAAGATCACTAACAAGTGGTATCAGAGCTTGGTTCACTAACAGGGAAACCCAAGTGACAAGAAATCTACCTCACACTTAAAAATCACACCTACAGGTGGCTTAGCAAGGGATTGGAGTGTTGTATAGAAGGGCTAAGCCATGTTACACCTCCTTGAGGTCTTGACATAGCAGGAAGGTTTGAAATACCAATGCAAATATCCTATAATTCAAAAATAAGAATGGAATGTTATTTGAACATCAAGACTAGTAATAGAAACATTTTCCCTAAATTGTCCAAACAAAGGCATAAAGGATTTTTATAGACTCCTTACAACATGTTTACAAGGAGTTTTAAAACATCTAGATTGATAGTTTTAATGTCTTTATTATGGAAAAGGAGTTTATAAAGTTAGAGAGGAACATGATAAGGGGATAATGTTTGATTAAGTTCTCAAAGTGGCCTCTAAATACACTGAAAACCTATTGTAACATGTATAGTCTTGTGAGGATATAGATATTTTTAACATATTTAGTGAGAAACCATGCAGTTTTCTCATAATAGGAATGATTAAAGAGGGTGAAATGGAATTCATGGCCTAAAGGATCACCATTAAAGAGTGTTACTTTGTGTTTTGAATCCTAAGGTTGGTTCTAGTGTGTACACACCCCTAAATAGACACCTATAGCAAAGTGGCACAGGGACTTAGAAATGGATGCTTAAGTGGTATTTAGAATCCTAGTGGAAGAATGATAGTTCAAATAAATTTTGTGGGAACTCAAGGTGGACTCAAGGAATCCTTTACATGTTATATCCTAGGTTTGAAGTTTTCACATACACTTATAGGTAGGAATCTATAAGTTTTCTCAGTTAATAAGGGTAGTGAAACTTAGTTTGAAAAATTTATTGCATAAGATGGTTGACAAGGAGATTAACATGATGAAATAGTTTTTGAATACTTATATAAATGTATGATTACTTCCATGAGATCTTAAATAAAATATAAACCTACATAGACCATCCAATGACCATAATTGCACCTACAACCATGATATTAAATGTGTTGTCATAGGTGAGAAATGAAGTGAGATTTACAAGTGATGGTGTCAGTAATTTCCCAAGAGGTGAGTTTAACAATGGATAATTTATTATGTAATATTAAATGAATACTCTAAACTTTTCCTTGAAGTCCCAATTTACAAAAATCCCCACCTACAACAAGCATAGCAGACAGGGTAGCATACACAACCATCACATGACTGTTCTACCTTGGATTTTGAGACATTTATGGGGTCAAATAGATAGACAAAAATCTAATTTTTGTATATGGGACATATATCACCTATAGAGTATTATGAAATATATAGGTTGTACTTTCTCTTGTGCCTAAGAAGGTAGTTATGGAAAGAAGAAATCGATCAAGGAGTTTATACCTTGAAATAAGGTTATTAAAGCTTTAACACATATATAAAAACATAAATAACCAAGTAAAAAATATGTAAATCAAATAGGTCACCCTACACACCAAGAGTTGCAGTTAAGCCTTAACGGCAAGGTTTTAGCCAAATAGGTCAAGTTCACTTCTAGACCTAAGAGTGAATTATAGCCTATGGAGATAGGTTTATGGGACCCTAAATTATGTCTTTAAGCCATCTAATAGGTATGGAGAGATATCAAAGGGGTATAAGGTAAAATTTTGTAGCCAGGCCTACTAGGCATAGTCTAGGCCTAGTGCCTAGAAGTAGTCCACCATCACTTTAGATTTTTATAACCATTGAAACCAATTATAACATACTATTATATCGACAAAAAGTGTGTCTAGACTCCTATTTTTTATGGGATGGTATGGGAAATCCATTTCTTAGCTTGAAGGCACTCAAACCTTATAGAATACACAAACAAGACTTGAGTGGCCAAATTAGGATGTTCATATCTTCCATGAAACTTTGCATGGAACCTCAAGGTGTTCAAAACAATTAGAGAGGGTCTCTAAAATTCCATTAGTGGCAATGAGAAATAATTAAAAGTGCCATTTTTATGAATAATGTCTAAGAATAGATACCTCTTTAAAACCCTCACAAACCCCTTGTAAGGACTCGATTGGAAGATATTGAAAATGTGGCATCCATAAGGTATAAAGTGACCATGAAACTAATTTTAGTTTGTATGGAAATCTTCAAGGATCCTCCCCATGCATTTGAGTTGTATTACACTTGTATAGATGGTGTACAATAGGGATTTATTTGACAAATTTGAGTGTTTTTTAGGTGTGGAGAAGCTTTAGATGATGAAACCAACTTTGGGAGATAGTATAAGACTTATTATATGTATTAATGTTCATTAATTGGTATATATAGTCTCCTAAGCATGCCTATTATCTTGTTCACCTTAGCCAGTCATAGTTTAGCATAGTGATCACCTAGTAAAGGTGTGAAAACTCAAATTAAGAAGCCTTTTGAGGATTGTTGGGTGATTATAATGACATGAGAGATCTTGATAGGTGACATTCCCCCTTATTCATGGATTGAGTTGAGGAATTGGAAGAATTTTGAGTGCCAAGTGTAAGGGGTGCATGGGAGTGAGTCTTTTGTAACTACTAGGAATGTTGTCTCATGATCAGAGGTATCTAGATGATTATGAACCACTCGAATTCCTATGGAGGCTTATCAATAACCCATCCCTTTTAGACCAACTAGTATACCTATTCCTATTTAGATATGAGATAGTCTAATAAAGGTAAATCATGAGGGCAGTTTCAGTTTTAGATATGCCACATTTAGAGGAGTTGGATGAATTTGACACACATTTGTCTTTGTTTTCCTTGAAAAACCTATCTCATGCCTAATTATATTGCTATGGTAACTCTTTCTTCTTGCTTAACAAGTATCCATGTGATTTTTGAGCTTCACTTTCTCTCTCTTCTCTCATAATTGCTATATGTACTAGCTTTATTAGCTTGTGAAGGGATATTTCCACCTAAGTATGGTGAATCCTTGTTCATTTATGGCCTTGAACTAAAGATAATGCCATTTTTACCTCAATCATGACTTCACTAAGTGCATACTATGGTAGTTGATCTTACACAAGTGTATGCTTTGTTTACCTTGGCATATTATTCTTCTAAATGCCTTGTGTAGTTTGAAATCTCTCTTTTATAGGTCAAAAAGAAGTATCTAAAGTGAATTTTAGATATAGTGATTATTCTATTCATTGGTGTTTCTAGAAGATACATTGTCTATCCCTCCTAGTCTAAACTCTATTTAAGACCCCATGTTGAAACATTGATGTAGAAGAGGAGATTTCAGTTTGATGAAGTGTATGTGTAGGTTTTACTTTGATTCTAAGTGTATTGCAAGTGGTGTGAGTATATAATCAATTTGTTATATCACCTCCTTAGCTAGGTTTAGTTTAAGCTTCCTAACCCTTTTCCTTATAGGTGAAAGTATGTTTCAATAAGTGTGGAAGTGGTACATCAAGGGAACTATCCCTAACCTAGATACTCACCTCAACATAGGGTCACCCACAACCCTAAGGGATTTCTATTGTACCACTTGAATTAATAAAGCTTAGTCATCTCCTCAAGGTGTGCAAGTTCAAGTGATAATAGTTTTTGGCATGCTCAGTGGGACTATTTGTTTAAGGAGTTGGAGAATTCTTGGTGTGTTCTTTAACTAATAAACCTTTTGGAGACATCTAAATCAACACAAATGGTGACTCCAAGTTTAATTAGTTGGTAAAAAAGCCCTAATGCATCAATAAATCAGATTTTGGTATGTATAATCTTGTTTTTGAGTAGTATAAACCTTATGTCCTAAACCTCCTACAAATGGCAATTTCCCATCAAAATAAGATAGAAGTATCTTCAAATCTACCTTATCTTACACCAAGTAAGAATCATTGTACCCTAAATCCCTTTTATAAAATGATACATTCTCACCAAACTAGATACTCCAATTTACAAAATTGTGAGCCTTCTTTTGAGGAAAACCAACATATCCCTCATGAAAACTAACACATCCATATTCAAGAAACTCCTCATATGCATGTGTAAACTCTTCCTAGTCTCCCTCAAACTCATCAAGCCCTTTATTTTGATATCAAGATCCCAAGTTGGAGAACTGTCCATCATGAAACAACCCAAGATCTTTAGAAAGTGAATGAATTTTATGCCTATCATCAAGATGAGACCTATAATGTCAAAATTCCAAGTTGGAGACATCTCAATCAACACCAATGGTGACTCCAAGTTGAATTAGTTGGTCAAACAACCCTAATGCATCAATAAATCAAAATTTGGTATGTATAATCTTATTTTTTATTAGTATTAACCTTATGTTCCTTCACTTAGATTTAATAAATCTCATGTTGTTCATGGAATCACCTCAAGGATTTCTCCCAATTTTCCTTCGCATATTCAATCTAAGAGTGTTAGAGAGATAATGTTAGAGTATGAGAATCAAATGATAGAAGTAGATAGGTTGAATGAGTGCAATAGTTAAAAATCTTGAAGAAGAAAGGAAAGAAGAAGTTGTGCTTATGGTTTTCACATGTTGGAAGGATGTTCTTCAAATACAAGCACAACCTAAATAGATTAATGAGGATGTTGATGAGACTCATATGAATAGAAACGCAGATTTGGTAAGCCACTCTCATATCCCTCAATCTGAAGTGGTTTTAAGTGATGAAAGTATGCCAAGTTTTGATATGGTGATTGCAAGATGGAAATAAAAAATCAAAATGCTCCAAAATGTTTTAATTTAGTCAAGAAGTTTTCTTTCCCTCCAACCCTCTCCTTTGATAAAAGATAACATGCCTTATGTGAGTTAGAGGATAAAATTTTAGAACTCAAGGGTGAGGAAGATAATCTGAATGGAAGAGTAGAGGTTGAGGACTTGCAATGGCATCATGGTAACTTTGAAAATTTTAATCCTCTTGATTCCCCTTTGGCTCTCAATGTTGATGAGGGAAAGACAACTCTTAAATACCTTGCATCAAAAGAGGAGACATTTCCAAGTGTGCCTCATGAGGATGTTGACATTGCTAACACTTTTTAGGTCCAAAAAGAAAATGTAGTAGGTATGGAGCCAGGTAGGCATGATGAGCTTTCACTATCTCTACTTGATGAGCTTCTTTTTTGTCTTGATGAAGATAGTGAAAAATATATGGAAGGTGATGATAAGGTGCTCCAAGAATATTCTCATGAGAAAGATGATGTCTTGGTTCTTAATCAATAAGAGGAACAATCAAATTGGTATAGTTTTGATATTGAAGAAGAAGGCCATGATTAGATTAAACAAGAAAGTGATTCTTTTTAAGATGAACTTGAACAATATTGTACTAATTGAAACATCAAATTAGCATCCCTTCCTTGAGAGATCAATGAATAATTTAGGGATCAGTTTGTCAAGATTCTTGAAGAAATAGAGAAGGATGAGGTTGCTCAAGACACATACCAAGAAGACCAGGAGCCTAATAAGCCTACCAAATATGAAATTATAGTTATAGATGCATCGACAAGATCTACTAGCATGAGGAATCAATATAAGACATGTATAAAAGAGACAAAATAATACATATATGTTGGAGATATGTTTGAATATGATCTAATTGGATGCCTTCCAATCAAGGTGATAATTAAAAGGTATGAGTCATCAAGCTTCTACTTCAACAAACTACTTGTTTGGTATCATGAATTTTCTTATCATAGAAGAGGCCTACAAAACTTCCCCTTTGATCCAAGAGGGAGAAGAATTTATCAAGTTAGATCTACATAAGTAGTTTACTTCCTATTTTATTGTTTTTCCTAAATGTCTTGCTAACACATGTGTGTTTTTATTTCCCTTGTCTTGTTTGTGTTGTCTTATTTTCATGTGTTGAGGTCAATCAGTAGTCTTGTTGGTCAAAATTATAGTCAATTCAAGGTTTGATCTTGCTATTTTTAGAGTGCATTGACTCTCTTTTCCCAATGAATAGGATAAGGCCATTGATTTTTAACCTGGTAGGCATATTACCCCTAGGAATTACCAATGATGTTAACCTAATTTGACTTTTTGGTGAATTGAGTCAACCCATACATATTAAAAATTTTAAAAAAGGGGTTTCTATATGTCTTATAGGGTCTCATATATGTCTAAACATCTCACCTAACCCTGTTCTAGCCTTAGTGCAAGCCTAGTTTCCTTATACTTGTCTAGTCAACCTAATTCAACTCTAGTCAAACATGGTCAAAGGATCAAACTATTTTATAAATGTTCTAATAGTATTATTGAATTTTTATAAGGTGTCCCTAAAATTTTAACCCTTTACCATGTTTCATATGCTAAAAGTGTCTTTTGGCCATATTTTGGACTCATTAAATGACTTGTACATACTTTTTAAAGGAAAAAATTATCACCAAGGAGGATTATAGAATTTATGAGGTCAAAGTATATTAGGAAATGGTCAGAGGTAGAAACAAATTAGTTTCATGAACTAAAATAAGGGAATCTCCTAAAATATGGGCTCTTAATGGCACTTGTACAGAATTGGAGAGTCCATCTTCAAGTGAGAATGTCATAATAATGCCTCCTGAGATTTATAAATCCTTTCCTATACTTTGTGTGCAGAGAAAAAGTGAAAAAGATCAAACTTTTCTTCTTTTCCTTCTTTCATGCCTTCATAAGCCAAGAATAGCCAACTTTGGATACTTGGTGTAGATCGTACAAGTATATTTTGGGGGAGTTATATTGGGACTTGAGATGTTCCTTATTAAACATCAAATACATGGAAATAAGTCTAATTTTCATGGCTCCTCCTTTATGAATCATTATTAAGAAGCCAAGTAGCTTTTTATGCTTTTGCATCCATGAGGGGTTCCTATATGAGCTTGTTTCTAAAGTTTTTTCTTTGGTTTTATAGGTTTGACTATTTAATGTGTATTTTAGGGTGATATAAGGCCTATAAATAGGTTTTCCATTTTCTTATTGTATTTGGAGGTTTCATAAACTCAAAAAGTTTCTTCTAGGCTTGTTTGTGCTTGTAGACTAGTTCTTTTCTTCATAAAGAGCTATGTTGTCATTTGAGATCATTTGAAGAGTTTTATTTTAAGATTATAAATCCTTTGGTGTTATGAAAAATTAAATTAATTTTACACAAGTGTTAGAGGGAGCCTAATCTCTTAATGGCCTATTAGGCCTAAAATGTGGTTGAGGGAACAATCAAGTCTATGTGTGGGCATAGACTTTGGAGCTGATATAAGGAACATGGAAATTTCTCAAATGTGTTTTAGATCTAATAAGAACAATCAACCAAACCATATTTTAATAAGTATTTCTCTAAGTTGTGCTAGTGAACCCCAAGTGACAAGATATCTACCTCACACTCATAAAGTGCACCTAAAAGTGGTTTAACAAGGGATTGGAGTGTTACACAAAAGGTATAAGCCATGTTACACCTCCTTGAGGTATTTAGGTAGTAATAAATATTTTATATACCAATGTAAAGCTCCTAGAAGTTAAAAATAATCATGGAATCATATTTGAAGATTAAGACTAGTTATAGAGACATTTTCCCTAAATTGTCCAAACAAAGGCCTAGGAGATTTTTATGGACTCCTTAAAACATGTTTACAAGGTGTTTTAATATATATATATATATATATATATATATATATATATATATATATATATATATATATATATATATATATATATATATATATATATATATATATATTGATAGGTTTTATTGTCTATAATATGTATAAAGAGTTCATAAAGTTATAAAGTTAGATGATATGGGGATAAGTTTTTATTAAGGTCTCAAAGTGGCCTCTAAACACACTAAAAACCTATTGTAACATCTATGGGCTTGTGAGGATATAGATGGTTTTGACATATTTATTGAGAAACCATGCATTTTTCTCATAATAGGAATGATTAAAGAGGGTGAAATGGAATCCATGGCCTAAAGGATCACCATGAAAGAGTGTCACTTTGTGTTTTGACTCCCAAGCTTGCTCCCAGTCCATGCACACCCCTAAATAGGCACCTATAACAAAGTGGCATAGGGACCTAGAAATAGATGGTTAAGCAGTGTTTGGAATCCCTAAGGAAGAATGATAGTTCAAATTAATCTTGTGGGACCTCAAGGTGGACTCAATGAGTCCCTTTCACGTCAAATCCTATTTTTAAATTTTTCACATACACTTATAGGTAGGAATCTATAGGTTGTCTCAGTCAATAGGGGTAGAGAAACTCAGTTTGAGAACTTTATTACATAATTAGGTTGAAAAGGAGATTAACATGATGAGATATTTTGTGACTACTTCTGTCAATTTATTATGACTTCCATGATATCTTATGATGAGCTCAGAATATGGCTCATTATTGACATGTTATTTTCCTCAATTCATCTCTCAAAGGATATTATCTTATACAAATCTTAGATTGTTAGATAGCTATTACATGGAAAATAGATATTTGTCTTGTTTATATTGAACCAAAGATTAAACCTTTACTTTGTTATTAATGTCTAATACATAACATGTTTTAGTGATTTTTTGTTGTGAAGAATGTTCAGGAAGAAGACACAAGAAATGTATAGTGAACATTCAATTTTGATCTCCATCTAGTATAACTATAGAGTCCACAGGCTTGCTTCTATGGACTCTACAAGCTTATTTCTACAGACTCTGTAGGCTTGTTTCTATGGACTCTGTAAGCTTGTTTCTACAGACTCCATAGGATTGTTTCTATAGACTCTGTAGACTTGTTTTTATGAACTCCATAGGCTTGTTCCTCCTGAATCTGCAAGTTCAATTCCATGTATTATGTAAGGATGAAGCTACAAATGCGAAGCTAGTAGCTAGATATGATAAGAGAGAATCATTCTAGCTAGAATAAAATAAGGAAAATAACCACCTATTTTTTTGTAGGATCTATGTTTAATAAAGTTGTATATATATTTGGATCTTAGGACTATTATAGGATAGGATATATATTTCATCAAAATAATTGGATCTCTTGGAAATCCAATCTCCTATCTTTGGAAGAAAAGATTGACCAAGGAATCCTATTTCTTTGCATCCTATTTTGACTTGATTATATTAGTATAAAATGTAATATTTTCATCATTGAAAAGGATATAATATATATTAGATATCATATGATAGAGAGAAGATAAGAGAGGAAAAGATTTGTACAAGCATATTACAGGTTTTAGCTAGATTGTAATCATTTCATTTTTATGAATTATCACTTCAATTTCTAGTATTGATTAATCTTTGTTCCTGAGTCTGAGAGGATCAAGGGCCCACTCTCCTTGGAACCAAGAACTATGTATGGTATTTATGTTATGTTTTATTAATTCATTATTATAACAATTAGAATCTTGTTAATGTTTACATTTATTCATAAAAGCATTAAAACAAATTTACAGTTTTAAAGGCATTTTCTTAATCCAAAATCATTTCCTTTCTAAGCAAAAGTGTGTTTTCTTTTACAAAAGACATATGAAGTAAATTTCCTTTTGTTAAATAGAAGTGTGAATTTACTTTCCACGCAAGCATAAATTGGAGTGTGATTTTTACTTTCAAGCAAAAGAGTGGATTGATTTGATTTCTTTCTTTTCATCGAAAGAGTGAATCAAGTATTTTATGACACATTTATTTCTTTAGTCAAAGTTAGAATAGGAAAATCAAACACCCCCATAAGCAGCCTTCTAGATATACCATCCTATACCTTACTATAGATAGCTTTGGACACCATCCCTAGCTGATAAGACATCAATTGAATATTTATTAAATGAGGAGTTAAATGACACTCATCATTTTTGGCACTATTATCGGGGAACATAAGGTGTTAGTAAGGTAATAATTATTGGTCTAGAGTGAAAAATAGAAAACATTATAAAAACCCATAAAAATTAAATAAATTAATCTACCATCCTAGATATTCTAAAGGATGATTCATCCTAAATTTTCCACCAAGAACACAAGTTGACACTCCTTCAACATCTCTGAGTAGTGAACCAGAAGTTACAAGAGAAACCTAGCTACAAGAATCTTCTAAAACTTGGATAGAAACTAGGCCATTTCCACAAGCAAGCCCCATAGGACAAATTCCTTAGGATCAATCTCTTGTAGGAAGACACTATTTAGAAGTTGCCAAGGATTTATAAGAAGCATTTCAAAAATCCATAACTGAAGAAAATTTTGAGAATTTTGAACAACCCATAACTAATACCAAAAATATTCAGTGGGAAGATCATCCTAACTTTCAAAAATCATCAGAATAAGAAATGGCTCTCTAATAAAATCAACAACTTGTAAAACCAGGAAAGGCTTTTTCCTTTCTTATTGTTGTAGATCCTAATGATTAAACCCCCATAAAAAATATTTCACCAACTAATCTACCAAATTTTTGGGGAAGATCTATACAAGATCCTGATCAATTCATGTTTGAGTTTAAGGTGCTATGTCAAACCTATGATTACACAACCGATAGCCAAAAATTAAAACTATTTCCCTCTACACTTAAAGATGCAGCTATGAGATGGTTCATGGGTTTACTTGGTGATTCTATTAGAACATGGGATGACATGGAAACAAAATTCTTGAACAAATACCAAGATTTCTATTGAGTGTGAGAAAGAAAAGAGGATTTCTTCAAAATCAAACAGAATGAGGATGAATATTTAGAGGATTGTTTGAATAGAATCATGTTCACTCATAAAAGAAGCAAGTATCCACTCACTGAAGAAGTTTATAAATTGGTTTTCTTAAAAGGGTTGGATGAAGATACTAGAGATGCCTTAAATCTAATGGGAGGTGGAGATATAAATAAGTTGGATTTTGATCAAATTTATGAGCTTTGTACCAACTAATCTCGAATGAAACCTAGAATTAGGAAAGGAAGGTTTAGGAAATATAGTGAATTGGGTAAGTTAATGGAAGAATTTGCTAATCTAAAGATATATATCTTGGTTACACTAAAAAATACTTTGGATGTCCTTCAAGCTAAGGCAAATGCAATAGAACCCTTAGCAATTTACTATCCTAAGTGTAAATAGAAACACGCCCTTAGAGACTAACCCCTAGATAAAACCAATGTTTCATCATGTGGGATCTATGATGTAACAGATCATGATACCAAACATTGCACCCTTCTACCTATTTTAAAGAATCAAATGAAAACACAAGTCCATTCCATTAAAGAAGTAAATTATGTCTAGAGATAAAAATTTTCCCCACAAAACTAGCCTCAAGGATAGTTTAATGTAAGAAACCTAGTTAATCTATGGATGGCACCATGGAACGTTTTAGTTCCTTCACTTTTTTGAAATCAATCCCAAATTCCATCAATCAAAAATCCATGGTCAGGACAATATTAGATGCCAACACTCCCATGGATGATACCACAACCACATCAATAATGGGTACCACAGTAGTAATGGATACCACAACCATATCAACAATGGAATCAGCCATGGAACCCACAACCACAATTCACCCAACCAAGAAGACCACTTTAATAGAAAACTATTATGCCACCCCTAGTTATTCAGCAATAAGGACAAATCAATCAACCCTCAATGCCTGCACAACCAATAGCTAATCCAAAAAATAAACAACTAGCACCTATTTATGTTAATGAATAGGAAGCAAAAATAAATGTTGGAGCTATTGAGTTTTCGGACATACACTTAAGATTAAAAAAAACCATACAAAAACCTCCAGTTCTCATTTATGAGATACTTGATGAAAAAGAAAAAATAGACTCATCTCAATTAAACATTAGAGAAGCTAAAATCAAAATGAGCCCTGAAGCAAACAAAGAAAAAAATACTACCCCAGTAGCTATTTTTTCTAAAAGATTAAAATAAATTAGTAATAAACTAGAATCAAACTTGGTCTATGAGTTGCAAAAGATCAATATTGAGGTACCCCTTCTACAAGATATTAGGGATATACCTAAATTAAATAAGATCATCAAAAACCTTTTTATCAAGACACCTAGAAGGAAAGCAAAATATCCAGGAACCATTCATGTTGATGGAAAAGTTGTTGATTTATTAGTAGAAAAACTATCAGTTCCAAAATATGTAGATCTAGAAAGCCCAGTGATCATAGTCACAATTGGAGGAAAATAAATTCCTAACATCTTGGTAGATTTGGAAGAAACAATTAATGTTATGACAACCATTACTCTCCATACATTATCTCTTATGAAAATGCAACCCACAACTACCATTCTTCAAATGGCAGACTAATCTATAACTAAACCAGAAGTGATTATAGAAAATGGGATAATAGAAAATATTGAAGTACTAATAGATTTTTGGGAGTATCCAGTAGATTTCATAGTCTTGCAACTCAAAATAAAGAATCTTGGATGTCTAATAATTATAGGTAGACCATGATTGGCTACTGTCATAGTATTAATTGATTGTAGGTCAGGAGACATGACCATTTCTAATGGGTTAAAATCCAAATGCATCTCTTTGTATCCTCCTACAAAACCATCAACAAATTGCATACAATAACTTTGGATGGATGAATTAGAAAACATATTAAATAATATTTTCTCATTAGCTATGATCACAATTAAAAAACACTTGAAAGAATTGAATGGAGGCATATACCCAGAATCTATAGACTTTGCCAGTTTGAAATCTATAGACTCTACCAGTCTAAAAGCTACAAACTCAACTAGTCCAAAAACTATGGACTACCTCAGTTTAGGATTCTTGGGTCATATAGAATATTTTGAAACATCCACTTCTACTTCTTCTATTGTTTCCTCATCATATGATCATGGATTGATTTAGGAAAGTGTGTAGAAATTGGTAGAATAATAGCAAACTCATTTCTTAGATGCATTTCATTTTTCTTTAGAAAGACTAATTCCTCTTGGAAAAGAGTTTGTTGATAATATAACCATGTTTCATAAGCTACTTCCTCATCCTTATCTTTTAAACTCATTGATTAGTGAATTCAAGCAAATAGAATCCAACTACCCAGGTATAAAACCAATCATGGTATCACCTAGAAAGATTTTGAACATCAATAGTTGGTTAAAAAATGAAGAGGAAGATCAACTCTTTGAAGTACTAGAAAGACATACCAAGGATTTTACTTGGGATTATACCAACATGAAGGGAATTCACCCTAGTATATGCACTCATCACATTTACATAGAATCTATCAAACTAGTCAGACAACCAGAAACAAGAATAAACCCAACATTAATGAAGATAGTCAAAATAGAGATCCAAAAGTTGCTAAAAGTTAGGTTTATTTATCCCATCTCAAACAGCTAGTGGGTTTCACCTCTAGTAATTATGCCCAAGAAAAATAGAAAATTAAGGGTATGAGTAGATTATAGAGAACTGAACAAAGCAACACTAAGAGATTACTTTCCTTTATCTTTCATTGATCAAGTTCTTGACAACTTGGCAGGAAAAAAAATATTTTTCTTTCCTGGATGGGTTTAGTGGGTATAACTAGATAATGGTAGCAGCTAAAGATCAAGATAAAACCACATTTACCTACTCTTGGGGAACTTTTATTTACTGATTACTTCCATTTGGACTCTATAATGCTCTAGCAACCTTATAAAGAGTAGTTTTGATAATATTATTTGACCTTAAAAATGATTATGTTGAAGTATATATGGATGATTTCACCATTTATGGTGGAACTTGTGAAGAAGATCTTACCAATTTGGAAAGAGTATTGATCAGATGTGAGGAACATCAATTATCTTTGAGCTATGAGAATTTTTTGTTTATGATGGATGAAATAATAGTTTGGGACACCATATTTCTACAAAAGACATTCAAGTAGATCCAAATAAAGTTGAAATAATATCCAACTTACCCATCCCACAAACACAAACTGAAATTAAGAGTTTTTTGGGACATGTTGATTAATATAGACACTTCATAGATAATTTTATCCAAATAGCTACCCCTATGTTTGTTTTGATTACAAAAGATAGTACATTCGAATGGAATTATAGTTGCCAGCAGGCCTTTGAGACCATCAAAGGCAAACTTGTTACTGCTCTAGTATTGAGAGGACTAGATTAGACTAAACCATTCCATATATACATAGATTCTTCTAATACAACACTAGGAGTAGTCCTTGGACAAAAGGATGAACATGATAACATATATGTTATATATTATATTAGAAAAAATATGACACATACTAAAATAAATTACACCATAATTGAGAGGGAATTCCTAGCTATAGTCTATGCAATTAATAAATTCAGACACTACATAACATGCCATAAAGTATTTATCTATATAGACCATTCAGCTATTAGATATCTTACCAACAAAACAATTGTGGGAAGTAAGATTATTAAATGGTTGTTACTCTTACAAGAATTTGATGTTACTATTATAGAAAAACTAGGGAAGTCTAATGTAGTTACTAATTTTTTGTCAAGAATGAACACTACAGGTGAAGAAGAACTAGTGGAAGATGACTTTCCAGATGAAAAACTATTTGTTATTTCATCAAAATCTCTGTAGTTTGATAATAAAGCTAATTATCTCATGACAGGGAAGTTTCCTCTACAATTTTCACAAAAAGAAAAGAAATGTTTAATCAAAGAAAGTTCTTTTAAATGGATTAATGGAATGTTATTTAAACATAGACCTGACCATGTGTTTCATAGGTGTGTGACAAATGGTGATGCTTATGATATCATCAGATCTTGTTATGATGAACTAGGAGGAGGTCATTACTCAACTCAAATAACTATACATAAAATCTTATGAGTAGGATACTATTTACCTCACCTTCATCAACAAGTAATAAGATATGTCAGACATTGTGATGATTGTCAGAGAATTGGACATCCTACTCTTTCAATAGAGATGCCTATACATCTTCATCCTCAATTGGTTTTAAAGCCATTTGAGAAATGGGTAATTGATTTTATAGGTCTTGTATATCCTCCTTCCAAAGGAAAAGAATATCTCTTAGTATGTATAGACTATGTAACCAAGTGGGCAAAAGTAGAAGTATTAACTCATGCAAGAGAAGAGATGGTAGATGATTTCTTATATATCAAAATCATGCAAAGTTTTAATGCTCCAAGGGAGAGAGTCTTAGATCAAAGACCGTAGTTCATGTCAAACATGATAAATCACTTCATGCAAGTATATCAAACTCAACATAGAAAAACATCTCCATGCCACCCATAGGCTAATGGCCAAGTTGAAGTCACCAACAGAGAACTAGAAACCATTTTAACCAAGGTTGTTAATTCTAGCAAAAAAAATTGGGTAGATAAGGTACCAAAAACTATTTGGGCCTATAATATTACTTGGAAAAAAATAATTGGATTTTCACTTTATGAATTGATTTGTGGTAAGAATCCTTTATTCTCTATTGAATTTGAATTACAAACCTTGAAAATAGCTATAGAAGTAAGAATTGAATTAGAAGAAATATAGAAAGAAAGACTCTTATAGCTTAATCAACTTGATGAAATGAGGATGGAAACACTATAAATAACTAAATTGGTACAACATCAAAGAAAATTTTGGTATGATTCATAAATCAAGTAATAAAAGTTTCAAAAAGGAGATTGGGCACTGTTGTTTGATTCCAAATTTCAACAGTTTAAAGGAAAACTATAAATGAGGTGGTTGGGACCTTATCAAATTGAGGATGTCTATTAAAATAGTTCTGTTAAGCTAATACCTATTGATGATAATAGAATATCTCTATTAGTCAATGGACATAGATTGAAGCTTTATCAAAAAACTCTTAATAAAGAAGAATTTATTCAAAAGGTAAAAGATCAAGTAGTTATTTTGAAGAGCTCTGCTTCTTCCAGAGAACATGCTCCTTGATAATATTACATAATAAATAAATAAAATATCAATAGTGAAAATCCTTCCAAGGACACTATTGACAATGCATGCCCAAAAAACTAGATTGTTGGCTAATTATGCATTGAAAAAAGGGCTTTCGCTAGAAAACTAGCAATGGCTGGCCAAAGGGCAAAAAAAAAAAAAAAAATTATAAGAAAAATAGATAATCTTATCATGTCACTATAATTTTTCATGTTGACTAATCCATGCAAACTTATTTGTGTAGGATAAATGGCGAGCAAAGGATAAATCTAAGGCCAAAGTAAATAAGACATCTATTTTATTTATCTATGTTTAGTTAGCTAATTATCTTAAATTTAATTAAGACTTATTCTATGAAGATGACCCAAATTTGAATCTTTCAAAATAGAATAACATGACACCTGCTATAATGAAAAAGCATGCTAACGAGTTGCCAAAGGTGTATGGATAAGTGTGCAGCTTTGATACAATCAATTGAGTCATCAATCATAATAATTATGAGACATCATAAAAAGGGTTTTAAATGAAGTAATGAATTGTTGTAAACATCAAATTGATTTCACCCAATTTTAAATAATGGAAAAAATGGTTGGCACACTCTATAGAAACGTCTGGTGCTTGAATGTATCAAGTCATCATATCAAACTACAGACTCATGTAGCTGTAGTGTTTCATATTAACTATTTCATTTCTATAGACTTCAATAGAAGTTTGTCTAAAAATCCTCAGTGCCTATTGCCTACCAATTTTAATAAAATACTAGTTTAAACCCCAATCAGAGTTAAAGGAATAGAGTTGTCTATAAATCCACATAGAAATCTGATAGAAGATGAGATCAGAGCCAAATAATGCAGCAAAGTTTCATAAAGATAAAGCTTCTATGACAGTGTTTAGAGCCAATGGCTAGCTACCTTTCATTGAAAAGTTCTAGGGTTTTGAAAAAATAATGGTAAGCGAATTCATCACTAATCTCACCCCTAAATTTTCAATTATGAAAGGCGTTGTTATTCCTATTACAACTCAAATTATAAGCTAAATTATATAAGTTCTAGAAGAGGGAGTGAGAGCTACAGACAGAATTTCATTTAGTGATTTAATTAGTCAGTTTAATGGTAACGAGTAGATGGGGACTTCATGTCTAGTATATTCCAAGGGAAAATCAAAATGGATTAGTATAAATTCACTTCCTAAACCCTAGAAATCTATAGCCAAGTGGGTACTCAAGTATATCATTTGTGAAGGGAAACATAGTTTTTTAAGGGGAAACACCATGAAAATGTTAATACACCTTAAGCATGGGAGACAAAACCCTCAATACAAAATTAACCTCCCATCTTTCTTATATGGTGATCTGCAAGTTTTGTATACAACCCCTAATGTTGCTCTTAGGCATCATGGCCTTATTCATCTCATTATCCAACATAACTTCCTTTAGTAAGGACAAGAAGTTTGGGAGGAATTTTAGAGTAGTATATCACAACAAATTCCAAATTTGTCTGCATAAGAAACCTAAAATTCATCATAGAAACATTCATCTCCACCTACTACATCCACTGAGAAAATAATGCCAAGGAAGAAATCATAGACTGTAATCCCAAAATAAATCCCTCCTTCTTCTTCAAGAAGAATCATAAGCTCTCAAAACCCTAAAGTTTCAATGTCCCCATAAAAATCTCATGAATCTATAGTGAAACCAATTTCCTTGTTAGGAAGAAGAAAATTGAGATGAAAGATTGCTACAGAACTTGAGAAGATTGAGGGTTTGATGATTGTGAAGGAAAGTTAACCAAGTGTAGCTTAGAGAGTGAATAAAAGAAGTAGAAGGCTCATTTTAACATATGAAGATGAAGAAGAAGCTACACGTATTTTAGTTAGTCTTAAAATAATATCTCATTCCCCATACATGAAAATATCCATGCACCTATAGATGTTAAATAAATTCCTTTCAAAAGGAACTCTCCAATCATAATAGAGGAACCAATTCTAGAGGAAGAGCCACACATGGCAGAGGAATCAAGTATGGTAGAACAACCCTTTGTTCCAATTGGAACTACAATGGATAAAGGGAAAACTATATGTACCAATGAGAAAGGTGAATCATCTAATCTAAATGATCTTACTATGTAGTTAAATTTGCAACTTTCTCAAGATCAAGATCTTAAACAATAACAAATATTTTACATTGCTGACTTGATCAGTCAATTGTAGAACAAGGATCATCTCAACTCATTGTTGGTGTAAAAATTAGACACAACATTTGTTGATCATGCAGTAGAAGTTCACAGATTAGAGGAAATAATAAAGGAACATAAAAGTGAACAAATAAATCTTTGGATATATGTATAAAATCTAAAGAAGAAAAATAGGAGATTGCAGAGTTTAGTAAACTCTTCCAAAGCACCTAATATTGCACCTTATCCTCCTAAGGTATTTGTTGACCACGGTTGTCAAACAAGTTGTCCAGGTATTCCTCCATTGTAAATAATACATTAGATTAAAGAAGAATATTCCATACTTAAATAGAAAAATAAAGATGCAACTTCTTCAAACAAACTCTTGGAAAATGAAAAGAAAGAATAGAAGCTAAAGTCCAAGATTTAGAAGAAAATTTGCAGGATGCATGAAAATTAGGGGAATCTCTTTTAGCATGTAGGAATCCTTCTCCTACATATAGTTTATTTTTATTTGAACAGTTTTATAGATGGTAGCTTCTGAGGATCTCTTGCCATCTTCCTTACAAGATTTTATAGCCAACAACATTTTTGGAAATTTTTAATATTGCTAAACCTAATCAATATGATTTTCTTTATGAGTTTTATTGGCATGATTTTATTCTAGGAGACCATAAGCATAATAAATTTTTGATAAACCTTAATGTAGGAGAATTTTAACTAAGGGAATTACATTCTACATTAAAAAATCAAATAGCATAGAAAAGCAGATTTGAGGACTATACAAATCATGCTAAGACTACAGGATTGTGTGTCAAACCAACCTTTCCTATTCCCAAATTGATCAAACAAAATTTTAACTATGATTTATTAAGAGATGAGGTTGAAATGCATTATTTATAAGATTTATATGATTATGTTATTTATTTGGACTTGTTTTCAAGATAGAGTTTTGATTTAGTGGTGACTGCAAGTGTAAATAGATGGAACCAACTTTCAGTGCCTTTTAAAAGAGGAGAGGTCATGTCCCAAAATAACATAAGATGGAGTATGAAGAGAATGTCCTCAATTTTAGAAATCTTAATAGATGTAATAAACTCTGGGGGAGAGCAAAAATGGATTGGCATGAGATATAGACCCCCTTTACTGATCATACCTATTCTAGGATGGTAGAGTTGGGCTCCATAATTAGAGGAGCAATTCAATATATGGAAACAATGATTCAAGCACATCAGGGATTTACAAGCAATTTAGACAAGCATATAATAGATGAATTTGATGAATATGATTTGATTTAGATTATGGAAAGTATATGCCAAAGCTATGAATGCCAATAAATGTTTGCAATGTTACTTGAAAAAGGTAAAGCTTGGGGGAGATGATGAGCTCAAAATATGGCTCATTATTGGCATGTTATTTCCCTCAATTCATCTCTCAAAGGATATTATCTTATGCAAATATTAGATTGTTAGATAGCTATTACATGGAAAATAGATATTTGTCTTATTTATATTGAACCAAAGATTAAACCTTTACTTTGTCATTAATGTCTAATACATAGCATGTTTTAGTGATTTTTCTTGTGAAGAATGCTCGAGAAGAAGACATAGGTGATGTATAGTGAATGTTCAATTTTGATATCCATCCAATAGAAATATGAACTCTATAGGATTACTTTTATGGACTCCACATGTTTGCTTCTACGGAATTTGTAGGCTTGTTTCTATGGACTCTACAAGCTTGTTTTTATAGACTCTGTAGGCTTGTTTCTATGGACTCCATAGTCTTGTTTCTATGGACTCCACAGACTTGTTTCTACAGACTCAAAAAGCTCATTCCTCCCAACTCTTTAGGGTCAATTCTATGGATTCTATAAGGATGAAGCTATAAATGGGAAGGTGGTGGCCAGATAGGATAAGAGAGAATCATTACAACTCAATTCAAATAAGAAAAATAATTGCCTATTATTTTTTAGGATTTGCTTTTGACAAAGTTGTATATATATTTGGATCTTAGGACTATTATAGGGTATGATATCTATTTCATCAGAATAATTGGATCTCTTGGAAATCCAATCTCCTAACTTTGGATGAATGGATCGACCAAGGAATCCTATTTCTTTATATCCTATTTTGAGTTGATTATATTAGTAGAAAATGTAAGATTTTCATCATTGAAAAGGATATAATATATATTAGATATCAGATGATAGAGAGTAGATAAGAGAGAAAAAGATTTGTATAAGAATATTATAGGTTTTAGCCAGATTGTAATCATTTCAGTTTTATGAATTATCACTTTAGTTTCCAGTATTGATTAATCTTTGTTCCTAAGCCCAACAGGAGTAAAGGCCCACTCTCCTTGGAACCAGGAACTATGTAAGGTGTTTATGTTATGTTTTATTAATTCATTGTTATAACTAGTTAGAATCTTATTAATATTTACATTTATTCATAAAATTAACAAAACAAATTCACAATTTTAAAGGCATTTTCTTATTCCATAATCATTTCCTTTGTGAGCAAAAGTGTGTTTTCTTTTATAGTAAACATGTGAAGCAAATTTCCTTTTGTTAAATAGGAGTGTGAATTTACTTTCCACACAAGCATAAATAGGAGTGTGATTTTTACTTTCAAGCAAAAGAGTGGATTGATTTTATTTCTTTATATTTATAAAAAGAGTGAATCAAGTAGTTTATGACATATTTATTTCTTTAGTCAATGTTATAATAGGACAATCAAACACCCCCATAAGTAGCCTTCTAGATCTACCATCCTATACCTTACTATAGATAGCTTTAGACACCAACCCTAGTTGTTAAGACATAAATTAAATATTTATTAAATGAGGATTTAAACAACACTCATCATCTTAACCATAATTTATAGACCTACACAGACCATCCAAAGACCATAAGTGTACCTACAACCATGATGATTGACTATGTTGTCATAGGTGAGTAATGAAGTGAGATTTCCAGGTGATGGTGTCGATCATTTCCCAAGAAGTGAGTTCCATCGTGGATAATTTATTATTAATGCTTTAATTAAGACTATAAACTTTGAATTAAATTCCTAATTCATAAAAATACCCACCTACAATAAGCATAGCAGATAGGGTAGCATACACAATCATCACTTGACTAGTCTACCTTAGATTCTGAGACATTTAGGGGGTAAAATAGATAGAACAAAAGCTCATTTTATTTTAAGGTACCTATATCACCTATATAATCTTATGAAATATATATGTTATCTAAAAAAAATTTAAGTACCCCTTGTTTTTTCTCTGATAAGAGCTACTTCCTTTTGTGCATAAGCAAGTAGTTTTGGAAAGGACAAATGGTTAAAGGAGTTGAGAGGGGTTTAGACCTTGAAATAAGGTTATTAAATATTAAAAAAATATATAAAAACATAAATAACCAAGTAATAAATATCAAAATCAAATAGGGCACCCCACATTGAGAGTTGCAGTCAAGCCTTAATGGCAAGGTTTTGGCCAAATAGGTCAAGTTCACTTATAGACCTAAGAGTGAATTATAGCCTATGGAGATAGATTTTTTGGACCCTAATTTATTTTATTAATCAATATTAGAGGTATGGAGAGTCATAAAATGGGTTTAAGCCAAAAGTCTACAACTAGGCCTAGTAACCCTAGTCTAGGACTAGTGCCTAGAAGTAGTCCACCATCACTTTAGAGTTTGATAGCCATTAAAACCAATTGTAACATACTCTCAGGGAGAAACAAAATGTGTCTAGACTCATATTTTATATGGGAGTCTAAGGTAAAGCTAATTCTTGGATTGAAGGCACTAAGACCTTGTAGAATACACAAAAAAGACCCGAGTGGCCAACTTAGCATGTTCATATATTCCATGAAACTTTGCATGGAAACTAAAGGTGTTAAAATGTGTTATATAGGCTCTCTAAGAATCCCTTAGTGGTGTTTAGGTATAATTACAATGTTCCATTTTTATGAATAATGTCTAAGAACACATACCTCTCTAAAACCCTCATAAAACCTCTCTAAAGACTTGAATGGAAAGATACTAAAAATATGGCATCCAAAAGGGATAAAGTGACCATGAAACTGATTAGATGTTGTATTTAAATCTTCAAGCCTTATCCCCATGCATTTTATTTATACTACACTTGTACAAATGGTGTACTATAGTGATTTATTTAACAAATTTGAGTGTTTTATAGGTGTAGAGAAGCTTCATATGATGAAAACAACTTTGGGAGATAGTATAATACTTATTATGGATCTCCATGTTGATTCATTAGGCTATCTAATATCCTAAGTATGTCTACTATCTTCTTCACTTTAGCCAATCATAGTTTAGCATAGTGATTACCTAGTGAAGGAGTGAAAACTCAAATTGGGAAGCATTTTGAGGCTTTTTGGATGATTTTGATGACATGAGAGCTCTTTATAGGTAACATTCCCCATTTTTCATGGATTTAGTTGTGGAATTGGAAGCATTTTGAGTGCCAAGGGTAAAGGGTACATGGGAGATAGTCTTTTGTAACTAATAAGAATGATGACTCATGATCAAAGGTATATAGATGATTAGGGACCACTCCAATGCCTATGGAGGATTTTAAATAACCCATCCCTCTTAGATCAACCATCATACCTATTCTTATTTAGCTATGAGATAGTCTAATGAAGGTAAATCATGAGGGTAGTTTCATATGCAAGCAAGAGAGCATCTACACCACATTTGGAGGAGTTGGATGAATTTGAGAGACATTTTTCATTGTTTTCCTTGAAATAACTATCTCATGGCTGATTATATTTCTAATATAACTCCTTTCTTGACAACTGTTCATGTGACTCTTGAGCTTTAATTTCTCTCTCTTCACTCATAATTGCTATATGTACTAGCATTTTTAGCTTTTGAAGGGATATCTCCACTTGATTATGGTAAATCCCTACTAATTTGTGGCCTTGAACTATTTATATTTTTTTTACCTCATTCATGACTTCACTTAGTGCATAATATGGTAGTTGATCTTGTGTAAGTGTATCCTTTACTTACCTTGACATATTGTTCTTCTGAATGCCTTATGTAGTTTGAAATCTCTCTTTTACCAGTCAATAAGAAATGTCTAAAGTGGATTATAGGTATATTTAGTTGTTTATTCATTGGTTTTTCTAGAAGACCCATTGTTTATCCTACCTATTCTAAACTCTATTCAAGACCCCATGTTGAAATATTGATGTAGAAGAGGATATTTTAGTTTGATGAAGTGTATGTGTAGGTTTTCCTTTGGTTCCAAGTGCAGTGTGAGTAAGGAATCAATTTGGTGTGTCACCTCCTTATCTGGGTTTAGTTTAAGCTTCCTAACCCTTTTCTTTATAGGTGAAAGTGTGTTTTAACAAGTGTAGAAGTGGTACATCAAGGGAACTATCCCTAACCTAGAGACTCACATCAACATAGGGTCACCCACAACCCTGAGGTGTTTCCATTATACCACTTGAATGAGGAGATTTGAGTCATCTCCTCAAGGGGTGTAAGTTTAAGTGACAACACAAGGGTAATAAACTATCTCTGTATCAAGAAAATTATATGCTAAACTCAATTATAACATACGTTGAATTCATTAAACTGAGATAAGCTAAATATAGTAATTATAAATATGTTAAATATGAAAATTAAAAATAATTAATGTACTTAGCAGGTTCTTATGTTGACATAGTTATGGATATGGAACATATATGAAGAAAACTATAAGTATATTTTAGTAGTCATCAAATTTGGATTAGGTGCCTATAGAACTATAGATAATAGCATTAGCCTTGGATGGTTTCATTGATGCTACTATTTAAATTTAATGTAGGTGTCTTATACATAATGCTTGGTAGGAAGGGATATAACCACTTGGATGTTTATAGGTTTTTCTTCACCTTCATTTTTTTTCATTCAAATTTGGGTCATGGATTGTCACTCATGAAATTATAAAACCCTAGTTCTTCTTCTTCATAATGACCTTGTGATAAAATGGGTTAGTGGTAACATGGTGTTGAGTTGACCCCAAATAACCCTCTTTCAATGAGCATTTCCTACATATCTAATACTCTAAATAGGGCCTTAGACTGATATAGTTCTTCCCTACATATTATCTTGTGTGTGAATCATGAAATATTTAGAAAAAAAGTACAATAATAACCTAGATTTTAACTTGGAAAGTATATATTTTGATCTCCTCTTTCAATACATTAGACCTATGTATGTCTTCTCCCTATGATTGATATGAAAATAAGAGAAATTAAGGATGTTTTTCTTTATCAAGTGCTTGATTGAATGGTTTAACAAATTGCCTTAGGTATTTTTATAGGTGATATATGAATGATGGATGATCTTGTATTTATATCAATCCATTTAGATAAATAACTCACATTAAATCACTTAATATTACCATTAGGATTCATTTCATTTGAAAATTATATGACTTTAGGGCACTAGACACTTGCATTATATTAGGACACCTATGTCAATACAGGTGTCTATTCAGGATGCTAGTGTCAAGAGAAAAAGAAAGTAGGTACATAATAAAAACTTATAAATGTGGAATATAAATATGTTTTAAGCATTCTATGGAAGATATAAGGTTTGGGTCATCAACATCAGGTTGGTTAGACCAAGAGATAGGCCAAGGGGCACAACATAGAGAAAACATGAGACCTATAAAAGTGCAAAAGGTCTATAACTAAAAGGAGCAACCAAGGTCTGAGTTTGCCAAGTGTAAAATATTTAGGTGCTATATAATCCATAAATATCATCTACATTTCCCCTTTAATCTAATAATGAAATTATTGGTTGAAAGGAGAAGAAATGTGTACATGGGTGTGTATAACACACCTTGCCTTTGCTTGAGTCAAACTTGAGTGTTTTTATGGTGACTGACATGCAACCAATATCATGTTAAAATAAATAATCAATGCATATAATCTGAAATTGAAATTATTTAAAATATTCAAATTTAAATAACAAAGTTTAAGAGTACACCTATGTATCGATGTAATAGCCTTCCTTATTGGCAAGTTTATTTGAAAATTTATATCATTATAAGGATTTTAAACTAAGATTAGGAAAAATATGTAATTATGGAAAGTGTGTATATCTAAGGAGATAGAGAGAGAGAGAGAGAGATATTGGAAGGCACATGCCTTGAGTATTGGAGAAAAGGTAAGTTACCACCTGATAATTAAGATTAGCTTAACCATGTAACCCAATGATAGTTATAACTTGGTGAGGTTAGATAATATAATAAAGTCCAACATAAAAACTTGTAAAGATTAAGTAATGTAATCACCTCAACCATACTAAAATTAAACCAACTACTACATTCTATTATCTAAATATAGTCTGTAACAATTCATCTTAGTTATCAGTGTGTAAAATTCCATGATATGGTGATAGTCTATAAAAGAGTTTTAAAATATGAAATTGGTTTGTATTTTGTAATATTAGGCACACATTATATAACATATACACATTAGATATGTATCATATTGAAACTATGTATAACAATGGTATTAATGTATAGAATACTACCACAACTATGAATATGAATCATATAACTGTGTGTTTTGGTCAATTCAGAAACTGTTAAATGTGGAAAACATGATTCCAAAGCATGCCCCCACTATATATGGAGAAATATAAAAAATAAAAATAATTTCCAATGTAGAGGACATGTTTCTAAAACACGTCCCCACTGAATCTTGGTGTTTTGAATACTAAATAAGTGGGGAGAACATGCTTCCAAAGCATTCCCTCATTGAATCTACATGTGACAAATATTGAATAAGTGAGGATAAAATTATTCTAAAGCATGCCCCTAGTGAATATATAAACTATGAATATGTGAAATTCATGCCTATATGACATGCCCTCATTAAATCTAAAAATTGTGACAAATGTGAAGAAAATATGGAGAATATTCTTCTAAAACATGCACCCATTGAATCTAAAACTATGTTAAATGTGAAAAAAGTGTGTAAAATATGCTTCCAAAACATGACCCCACTAAATTTAAAATTATTCCAAATTTGAATAACATGCCTCTATGGCATTCCCCCACTAATATGCCCCCCCTAATGCTTGATGTGAGCGAAGAATATAAATCAGTAGTTACCTCACTTAAAAAGGGTAAGATAATTGTATAATATATGAATGTAACCATATAGAATATAGGATGAACATGTTTAGATAGATATATCACTAAAGTGCATAGAATAATGTGATCACATGAAAGCCTAATATGCATGATAAATATCATGGAAATGTCTAGATAGTAATAATATAATATCAACAATAAAATCAATCACACACACACACACACACACACAAGAGCAGTCAAAAGCAATTCAATATATAATGGTTCTAAGAGACTGTAAACAAGGGGCATGTTCAAATTCCACATATTCAAAGTGACTTGACTTATTCAAGTGTTCACAAGAGTAAGGATGACATATTCAAATGTCCATATAACAAATAATGGCATGTTTAAATTGTGATCTAATAATTTGACTCAAGAGAGGATGGTTAGTATGGTGTTAGTTTCAAAATGAAAACAAAGTGAAATAAACACACTAATAGCATAACATATATAGACCTAGACACTAGGGAGACCTTAGTTAACAAAATCAAATGATAAACAAAAATAAAAAATCAAGGAATCAAACACAAGAATTCCTTCACCTTCCTTGGATGCTCTAAATGCCTTTGTAGTAGTGGCTTACTCAGTTTATGCTCATGAAGTCCTTGGTAATGGAAGTTTGGCTACATCCATCTCTCCTTGGAACCTTTGGCTTATAGCTTGGCTTGGATTAGAATCAATTTGGAATGGTAAAAATAGTTTATTGAAGCTTTTGGAACCAATTTGTTATTATAACTTTTCATCAAGAAAGGTTGGAAATGATGTTGTGAGGCCTCCTATTTATAGATTTTTATATTTGATCTGAATCAACCTCAACCATCCATCTCAAGATTGAGATGTGTGGTTGAGGATTAATTCAATTTTTGGAATTAAGTTTTTAATTATCCTCATCATTCCATTGGAAAAAGGGGCAATTAAGAGGCATGGAGAGTATCATGGAAGGCATTGATGAGGCATGGGAGGCATGAATCTTGATATTTATAACATTTATGTCTTAGGGATGTCTTCCCAAGAAATGAGGTCACTTAATGATGAAGATATCCAATATTAATTTCTAAAAATAATTATTCAACAAGTTTCCATGGAATTTTTTGATTAAGCCTTGATTTAGGTTAATTAGCTCTTAAGCATGATTAAGCACTTTGTGCACAAATTACTCAAATTGATCATAATACCTTATTATTAGTCCAATTTTTTATTGGATTGGAATTGAAAGTCCACGTCAGATGCATTAGATTTGTATTCTCATTTAGGATGTTACCAATAACAAATAACAAAGGTACATCTCTTGTGTAAGAGGTTTGATAGAAAAGAGTAATCCAGAGCACCCATGTACAAAATTAACATTTTGACTTGAAATTATATAATCAAAGTTAGCTGGCCCATAAATTGTATTTCCCCGTTTAGGGATACCCTAGTTAAAATCAGAACTTGAATATGTTAGTTTCACATCATTTAGCTTTTTTTAGTGTTTTTAGGCCAAATTGTGCATTTTGGGTAGAAATTTCCCAAAATACTAGTTGGAGGTTATCGGTGGCCAATTTTAGGTGTCTATAGTTTGTCCCTATTTGGGAAGGCATTACAAGATATAAGCATAATAACATCTTCTCAAAGAATGAAAATGTCTTGTATGCCTACAACTATAATGATGATAAACTAACTATATGATGCCCCTCGAGGGAATGGTTGGCATAAATAGGTCGATAAATGGTCCCTCAAAAATTAGAAAAATGAGGTGACCAAAGAAAGGAAAGATGATGTGGTGAAAACATAATGATAGTGAAAAAGTAGTCAAAATCATTGATAATGTAAGTGGGATGGTTTACAATGGTTTTTCCAAAGGTGGTTATAAGCATTGTACCCTAATAGTGGTAACGTGGTTTAATAACACAATAATTTTCCCAAAGGTAGTTATAATCATTGAGAAGATGGAGCTACCCCAATTATGGTAAACAAACAAGGTAATGACATGCCCCTGTATGGGTAGAAAAAGTAAAGTGGTGACAACATAATGATTTTTCCAAAGGTGGTTATAATCATTGAGAAATGTAGGTGGGATGATGTATAATGATTTAACCATAGGAAATTATATTCATTGGACCCCAATTATGGAAAACACGATAAACTTGGTCGAGGATGATGATAATTTAACATATAGGGTAATGATGAATTAGAACAACCTACTAGTAGTGAGATGATCATCCAAACTAATAAAGATTTTTTCATGTTTAATTACTCTAGTTTGGATATGATTAAGATGGAATCAAGATGTCAATGCTAAAGAGATACCACCATTACTGAGTAAACTTCTTGAATTTGAGTTTTGTTGTAGCACATGTTGGTAGGCATCATGGTATAACATCATGAAGACTTGGTTGAAATATGTATGAAGATTGACTCCCATAATCCAATACTTAATAGAAAATAATGCACCAATGAGAGAAACCATGATGATAATGTAAACATATGAATATTGATGGATTTAAGTGTAAGTGTGGATAAGGAATCACCCAATAAACACACATAAATTGAATCAAGGTAATAGTGTTGAAAGTAAATAAATAGTTAGATAAATAAATAAAATAAATAGAAATAAATAAATGAACAATGTAATAGAAACCATACAAACATTGCCCCTAAAAAATAGGTGACAAATTAACAAATTAAAAATATGGGGGAATAGAAGAAAGGGAAGGGGGTTGTTGAGCTATCTCCATATGCACTAGGCAAGTGGATGTTGCCTACATAGTTATATGCATGTAATATCTAATAAAAAAACATTAGGATAAATGTAGTTCTCCTAAGGAATGAGAAGAATGTGATAACAGATGAAAATAAACAAAATAGATGTGAGAGAAGAAGAAGAATGGTCTTTCAAAATGGCAAGTGCATGAGAGAAAAGGCCAAAAAGGATGGGGAAACTAAATGACAAGTGATTTTCTTGTAACTTAGTAAGGGTTCCCAAAATATTTAATGTGAAGAAGTGGTCAATGTTTTTGTTCTTTTCTAATAATTTTTCAAATATTTTTAGAATTATTTGAAGTATCTCAACTCAATCAAGAATGATGAGACATTAAATGGTTCAAACTTGTAAAATGGTGAGAGCATTCAAACTGAGGTTTCTCATAGAATAGCAAGAGTGTGGCTTAGGTTGCTCACAAAATAGCAAGTGTGTGGCTTAGGTTACTCACAAAATAGTGAGAGTGTGGCTTAGGGTGACTAAGCTGACCTCAAAAAGTATTGATATTTACCTACGTAGTCCTAGAGTAGGACCTCAAGTCACTATTGTTCTACCCTTATAGCAGAGGAATTTAACTAGTGCAGTAGTCATTCAAACAAAATAGGCACAGTTGGTAAAAAGACATAGTATGGCATAAGAAGTGGCAAGTTGGTACGTCAATGCCTAATTTTTCCCCTAGTTTTCCCATAGGTGGTTATAACCAGGACATAACAACATAGATCAATGGTACTAATTTTCCCAAAGGTAGTTATAATTAATAGCAAGACCGATGATAAGAAAGGACTAACAAATGAAGGATGCAACTGTCAAAACTTTTGTCACAATATCTCAAAAAATGCTCTCTATCTAAATTACTTGAATGATCTGATGAACTGATCATATACCTCAATGTTGAAACTACGTAATGAATGACAAAAACTAAGGTCAAATGGGCTAGGCTTTAGAAGATATTGGGTTAATATAATGGAAGTGGAAAGTGGATATAGTGAAGAGATGAATAAGGATGGTATTTGTATAGAGAAGAAGAGTGTTAAAATAGCATAACTAAAATATTACTTATAGATAATACTCCTTAGCATTCAAGCATAGTACTGATTGAGATGAATAATATTCATTAGATCTAGAAGTTCATCATCTTTTAGTGTGGCAAGCCTATATGCTCCTGATCCATAATCTACAGTGATGATGAAAGGCCCTATCTAGTTTGGTTTGAATTTCCATTTATATTTCTTCTCAATCATGGTATTATATTGGTTTTCTTTAAGAACAAGATCACCAAGTTCAAATGTTATATACTTTACATGCCAATTATAGTGGCCTTTGAGTTGATTCTGATATGCTTGAATATTTTTGAACATGGTTATGTACATTTAATCAAGTAGATCTAGCTCTTTCAAGTGAGCTACTAGATAGTCATGATCATCCAGGACATGCTTGAAAGAGATGCATAGTGAAGGAAATTTGACCTCAATGAGAAGGATGGATTTAGTACCATAAACAATTATGGAGTGGCTCCCATGTGGGTATGATGATTAGTATGGTATACCCAAAGGGAAGGGAATATTTGGAGGTGCCAATCACGACCGACATCATTGACAATCTTTTTGAGAATGTTGACAATGATTTTATTGGATGCCTCAGCTTGGCCATTACCTTGAGGGTAATATGTTGTAGAAAAATGTTATGTGATATTTAGTACATAATTGGTCTACATCTTGTTCTGGAAATGATCCTCCATTATCATATATAATGTCAGAGGGAATATTGTAGTGACAAATGAGGTGGTTGAAAATGAATTTGTAAATTTTCTTTCTAGTCACATAAGTGAGGGGTATAGATTCAACCCACTTATTGAAATACTTGGTGGTGGTAAGGATATGTTTATGGCTATCAGATGAAATGGGGTTGATCTTCCCAATGAGGTCAAGTGCCCATGTAGAAAATGACCATGGTGTCAACATTGGTTTTAGATTTTTTTCTAGGGCATGAATCAAATTAGCATGCCATTGACATTTGTCACACTTTTTGACATGTACAGTGGCATCTACATCCATTATGGGCTAATAATAACTAGTATGCAAAATCTTTTTGAATAGGAGTACCCTACTAGAATGGGATCCACATACTCCTTTGTGAAATTATTTTAATGCTAACATAGACTCTATCAAATTTAAACAATGAAGCAGAGTTCCATCAAAACTACAGTGATAAAGGGTGGATCTAAGTAGAGTATAATGAGTGGAATGATGAATGAAGGCTTTGGTTTGTTTTTGAGAAAGGTTATGTGGTATAACCTAGCCATGAAGTTAGTTGTAAAGGTCTAAGTACTAAATATAATTAGGACCAATAATATCACAAATCATGGCAATGGTTAAAGGTTTATGAGCTGGTGTAAACAAATTTTCAACAAAGAACTGATACTCTCTAGTTTTATATATTTGTTGAATCAGAGAGCCAATAGAAACCATGGCATCTGTAGCTTTATTTCTATCCCTTAGTATATGCTCAAACTAAATGTTGGAAATTTTTTGCTTAAGAATATCAACCATGAATTTATTGGAACCAACTTGTCATCTTTTATCTAAAAATGATCTGTGACCTGATTGATGATCAACCGAGAATCACCGTAAACTTGAGATGAGATATATTTCACTACACTACTTGTTGAAGACCTGCAACAAGTGCTTCATACTTGGCCATGTTATTTGTATAAGGAAAGTTGATTCTAAATGATTTAGGGATTAAATCCCCTTATGGTGTAATAAAAAATAGGCCTACCCCCAATCCATGTGTAATGAATGGACCATCAAAATATAGTTTCCAGTGATACTCCTCAAGGGGTGTGTCAATGATGTTCATGATGGATTCATCAAGAAATTAACATGTGAGTGGTTTTGTGTCTATGAGAGGTGCTTTAGCAAGTTGATCTGCAATAACTTGTCCCTTGACTACCTTTTGATTGACATACTCTATGCCAAATTCACTGAGAAGCATGATCCATTTAGCCATTCTTCTTTGCAAAGCTATTTTAGATAGTAGATACTTGAGCGGATCTAATTTTGATATGACTATAGTCTTCTTATTCAACATGTAATGGTGTAATTTCTAAGCTACAAAGACCATGGCTAGATAAGCTTTTTCAATAGGTGCATAGCTATGTTCATATTTAACTAGGGTATGGCTTAGGTAGTATACAACATGCTCTTTTTTATTATCATAATCTTGAGCCAAGAGTGCCCTTAGAGCATGATTGGTAGTTGATAGATATAATAAAAATGGCTTTCTTGACATAGGAGGTAATAAAATAGGTAGATTAACAAGATAGTCTTTAAGTTGTTAAAAACTTGTTTGGCAGTGACCATCCTAGTGAAATTTAACTCCCTTCTTCAAAATTTGTGTGAATGGGTGGACCTTTTCTACTAACTAAGATATGAAACATCAGATTGACTAGATCTTACCCTAAAAACTATGAAGTTACTTTAAATTGGTTAGTGGTGGCATCTCAGTTATATCATGGGCTTTAGCTAGATCAACCTCAATACCTATATGAGACACAATGAAGAAAATTAGTTTTCCTGAAGTTACACCAAACACACATTTCTTTGGATTGAGTCTAATTTTATACTCCTATAATCATTCAAATATATTACACAGTACTATCAGATACTCAGCCATAGTTTTATATTTTCCTAATGTGTCATCGACATAGTCTTTAGCAATATCATGCATCATATAATGTAAAATGATGATCATGACCCTTTGATATGTAGCTCTAACATTATTAATTCCAAATGGCATTACTTGATAACAAAATGTTCCCCATGGAGTGGTGAACATTATTTTATATTAGTCTTTTGGTATGATTCTGATATGGTTGTATCTTGAAAAGTCATCCATGAGTGAAAGCATTTCATAACCTATTGTGGATTCAATGATCATGTCAATATTAGGCAAGGTAAAATCATCTTTAAGACAAGCTTTATTGATGTCTTGAAAATTAATATAAATTTTGATCCCTTCAACCTTTTTACTAATAGGTACAACATTAGAGATCTATTTAGATTAGTCAATGGATCAAATACATCTTACTTCTAAGAGTTTTTTCAACTCTTTATTTTCTAATACAACAATGAATGGTTGCATATTATGTAGCTTTTATTTTACCGATTTGGAATTAGGACTAACCATAAGGTGGTGCAGAACCAAGGTGGGGTCTAAACCTGGCATGTCAGAATAGGCCCATGCAAAGATATCTAAAAATTCTTACAATAGAGTTTTAAAGATCTCATCTTCCTCCTTAATGAGGGATACACCTAATTTTATCCATTTTAGTTCAAATGGAGTCTTGATGTTTACCTCTATTATAGCTTTAACTAGAAGGATCGAACTATCTTGTAGGATAGTAGGTAGTGATTTGAACTATTGAATTATGTTAGGGTTCCTTGTTAGGAGTTTCTCTTCAACTTCTCTTAGGCATGATGAATCTAAGTCCCCTAATGGGAGATCTAGCCATGTAACAAAAATAATCAAAAAATCTTGGAAAATTTGATCAAATACTTTTTGTTACTCAAAGTTAAACTCAGATCTATAGGTAAGTTCATCATTGGTGGTCTCCTAGTCTAAATTCAAAGAAGAATGAACACCCCCATCTAATGGTGCCTAAAACATGTTTTCAACACTAGACTGGCCTTTATCTTTACTTTTTCTCTAGTCAAAAAGTGCCTCAAAGAGGTTTTCACTTTGGGACCTAAATGTTTTACTTATTTGTGTTTGGCTAAGGGTGTTCACTCGCTCTCCAAAATAGTATGCAGGATCTAATGTGATTGAGAATCTTGATTTGTGATCACCCAATGGAACATTGTCTCTAAGGCATAATAAATCATAGAAAGCCTCATCATTATAGAACTCATCAATCAGTAGACTAGATTTTTGTTGGTTTGAATCTATCAGTTAGGGATAATATAATGGTAATGGATTATGATGAACGGCTTAGGGTAAAGGTAAAAATGGCATTATTATCAAACAAGTTGGTTTCAGCTAGGTCATCAAAGGTGAAGCTATGATCAAACTTTGCTTTAGTGTCAACATCATCACTAGTTACTAGTGATAGAGTTTGAATAAGATATGTGGGGTCACCCCCAGGTAGTTTAAATCCAAGTCCATAAGGTCTTTCATAAATAGACATGGAAATTGGCTTGATGGTTCCTTGTTTATTTAGTTTGAGGCCTCTTCCTTCATAATTTTTATGCTTCATGATCCTATTGGGAATAGGATAATTTTCACTTTTATAAAACTCAACCTATTTATCATTGTATAACTATGATTCATCCCCTTCAAGAGGGTTAGTACCTAGGCCAAATATTATTACAAATATGATAGGTCCCTTATTTTATTTTTTTTGTTTCCAATGCATATGTGGGGTGAGTTTAAGTCACCTAAAGGTTTTTCAATTTTGAGTACGATTGGTAATATGGAATGTATCATGGGTCACCTACTCTCCTAGTCCATTATCTGAAATTGTGAAATGATTAGAAGCTTTAAGAGGTGGTATGTGGGAAATGGAATCTAAGGTATTAAGGTCTATGCAATTATTAGGTGAAGGATCAATAAGTATAGCCTTTCCTTTATCTTACTTGGAACTTGGATTCATACCATACTGATAATTATAGCTTTAAAATTCAGCCTCTAGATGCTTGTAGTGTTCATATGGGTTTAAATCAACTAGAATATTCACTTCTATCCCTGAGTCAGAAAACTTGATACATTGGTGCAGCATTGATGGGACTACATGAATCTCATGTAACCAAGGCTTGCCTAAACGCATGTTGTATGATAACTCAAGAACAAGCATATGGCATAGTGTATCATGGGTCAAAGGCCTAATGATAACTGGCAAACTAATGGTGCCTTGTGATTCTCTTTCTTGGTTGAATGTGACTTGTTGGGCTGGAGCTAGGTGTCTATCCAAAGATTGAAATTTATCAGGGGATATGTCACTAGCAATAGTGAATTGAGTTAAAAACACATTCAAGATGTTCTTGTGGATTATTGATGTTTGTAAAAAATCTAAAATAGAAATTTGTGCTAGTGTCTTCTACAATTGTTCCACAATATCAAACTTCTTATCTTGATTATTAGTGAATGGTTTAATCTAAGGTTCAATGGTTGGTTAGATGATAGGCAAAGTGGTGGATGGTTGTGGGCTTGGGATAGTAATCTTTGACCTTTAAGTTATGATTGCATAATTATGATTAAATACTAGACCATTATTGCTAACTGATGTTAGGAATGGTGTGGGACCACATAGGATAAGTCTTAGTTATCAGTGCACTTACATGTGATCATGTGGCAAAAATGAGTTGTCGATATAGGGTCTAAAAGGTGAAGTCCTAGTTTTTTAGTTTGCCTGTATGCACTCTAAGGTCAAAAAAGGATTATCCATGTAATTTGGTTGAATATTTTTGTTTAGCAATGGTCTAGGCTGATTAGGGCTTGGTCTAGGATTAATGGAGATGGTATTAATGCTACCCCCTACAATATGACCTACAACCCTATTATAGTCATGTGCAACTACATGGTAGGTTTGTTGGTTGTTACCATTCTGACCTTGGTTTTGTTAATTATTCTATCATTTTGGGTTCTAATACTAGTTTTATTGATTTTGTTGGTTTGGCCTTTGATTTTGATACTATTTATTTTGTTGTTACACTGGCTATTACTATTATTGTAGTTGATTATTATTCTACCATTGATTATTATTTCAAGGAAAGGGATTTTGATAAATCCCAAGAGTTTGATTATAATTAGAAGCACCATTATCCAATTTTAACTCCCCATTCTCTAACATATTCTCAATTAAATGATTGATCTAGACACATCTTTGTAGATTATGCCCATTAACCCGATGATAGTCACATAATTCATTTTCACGTTACCAATCAAGATAAGGAATGCCTTATAGATAATGCTTTGGTATAGGCCAACTAATTAGATTAGTGGCAACAATATTGAAAAATATAGATTCAATAGGTTCTCCTAGGTCACTAAAGACATGATGTGCAGGCATAGTTCTTCTAGGAGGAGGGGTTTACAATGGTAAAGGCTATTGTATTTGTTGTGTAGGTCTTGGTTATTGTTCTTATAGCATTGGTTAGTGAGGTTGTTGGGTATGACTAATCTAAAAAGGTGGTCTAGATGATGTTTGCACCATTTAGAAATGATGGGACTCAATTACTCCATTTCTCATAACATTTCTATTTTAGTTAAATTACCTCAGTCTTTCATGGTTATTGGCTTATGCCAATTGTGATGCTTGCCCTTGATTAGGATGTTGCTCATTTCCTAGATTTGTAATTTGATTTTGATTAGTTGAATTAATCTTGATGATTCCTTTATTGATGAGCACTTGTCAATCAACAAGCCTTTATCAATGATCTCCTTGAACGTATGTGCACATTATAGTTCTAGATGATAGGCTATCTCACTATGCAATTTTTTGGTAAACATAGTGGCTAATTATTTATCTAGTAAACTATGGGTGAAATAGCTTATAATGGCTCTCTATCACTATAAATAACTTTAAAAACTCTCCCTAGCTATTTTCTTTGCTTGTGTCAAGTCCACTAATGAAATCTCATGCTCGAGATTATAGGAAAAGTGTTGCACAAATTTATAAACAGAGATCATCAAATTACATTACTAAATTCTTGGGCAATTTCAAAAACTACTCCAAGGCTTGTCCATCCAAGCTCCTTGAAAACAACATCTAAAGGTATATGTCATTATATGCCACTAATTGACATATGACAAAGAATCTGATCAAATGAGCCATGGGATTACCTTTCTTGTTATATTTATCAAATTTTGGTGGTTCATATCCTAGAAGAAATGGTATCTACAAATACTCCATGTTGAATGGATAGGAACATACATCATCTAATTTGAAATTTTTGGTTTGCTTCCTAGCCTAAATGGTAGTAATTACATCCTTCGTCTGTTGTAATTCTTGGGATAGGAAACTAGATGAAATATTAGTTTGAGGGAGAATTTGGGTTTAGATAGATGGTTGGGAGGTTACAAATGGAATACTTTGACCAAGGTATGATGGAGATATCTGTTGGGACATATTGGCTGGGTTGGGGAATGGACCAAGAATATGCATACATGGATTAGGATGTACATGAAATTACACACTTGATTGTGTGATATTTTGGTTTAGGTTGGTGATAAAAGTTTGACTTAGAGGATTTTATGGTTGGGATGGAGGGATATAACTAAATTGTACCTGTTGTGGTTGAAAAGGGACATGTTGCCAACTAATTGAACCTTATTATTGACTGGGAACTTGTGGAACAAGACCCTATTTCTAGATTTGTGGCACATTTTGACCCAAAAATTGTCTAGTAGGTACATGAGAATCATGGGGACCTCCTTATTTCATGAATCCCTATGAGGAATTAAAATTTGGTTACATATTTGACATCTGTCATTGACCAATATTTGCATGTTATTGACTAGTCATTACTTGGTCTTAGATTGGAATATTAGTCTATAAATGAAGAGGTATGTTCATTATTACCTAATGAGGTGAAACATTTATTGTCCTTGATTGAGGTGGCAATGAATTTGTCCTCTATTGTGTTGATACACTAGATTGTGTCTATTGATGTGGAATACTACTTTTTACTTGTTGAGGAGTAGGATTCATCATATTCTATCATTGAGGCATGATATTAGATGTTGTTTAATTACCTAATCCCATAGGTTTTGTACTTGAGGAAATAGCTGGTTGAGTACCACTTTAATCAAGATTGGATGCTATTTGCATTTTGTCCACTATGTTTGTCTCACTAGTCAGTGTAGAGGTTGAAGTCACTTCTTCAATAATGGGCATATGCATCAAGTTATCTATTGAACTAGTTTGTAAAAATGGGTTAAAATTTAGATTCTCTTGTCTAGTTAACTCTATCAATTATCCTATTAAAGGAACTAGGTCAATAAGATGCTTACTTACCATGTTTATCTGATTGAAATTCTGTGTTAGATTCAAATATGTTTGATATGTTATTTGCATTTGGTTAAAATGCTCTTTCATGATGTTCTTGCATCGATAAGATATATTAGGATCTTGGTATGTTGTTTGCACTAGATCCATAGGATTTTTAAAAGAATAATGTTGATCATAAATGATATTATTAGGCACCCTTACTAGACTTGGTAAATTTTCATGGGGGAAGTCTACTGGAAACTTAACCCATACCTCTTTGGCTTTAAATAAAATCTCATCTTTATTCTCTACAAAATATTTCTCAAACAAAAATGGATCATACATGGAAGCCTTATTAGTATAATATGATTGTTGAAGAACTAGCTCATCCACTATGGGTATTGTAGCTAGGTATTTCTCAATTTTCTCTTGGTCCTATTATATGTAAGGTGGTGTGTTAACCAAATAGTTAGCCAATGGATCTTGGCTTTGTGCCCCTGATTGAGTATTATATGAGGGATAATAATCCATCTCATAAGTAATACTATCTACATAGGGGTCTTGCATCATTTCTTCCTACGCAACTATACTACCAATCCCTAGATTGTATATGAGTTCATTATGAGTATAAGAATGCATGTTGGGATCCATAGTCAATGCTTTACGATAAAAGGTCAAAGAGTTATATAAACTCTAAAAAGGACCAAATCTAAAACAAATGATGCCTTCAACTTGGTCTAGATTTGTCAAAAGGATCAAAAGGTTTATGTAAAGATTTGTGAGGAAACAAGCTAGCATAAAATATCTAACATTTCACTATTCACACAAAGATAAGTAAATGGTCCTAAAAAATCAAAATGACAAACTCTGAGGTTGAAGTGTTTCAAATCAGTCTAATCTAGGAATTTAAAAGTTTCTAGGTCTTTTGGCCAAATGTGGCATCAAAAGCTAGGCTCAAATAAGGCATGTGTTAGGACTCTTGGCCAAACAGTGTCAAAAGCTAGACTTCAAAAATAGATGAAAGTTTTAATCTAATAGATTTGAGAAACTTCTAACAAACACTAGGCATTTGATTCTTAGACATGAACTTGATCAACTAAGTATAAGGTATGAAACAAAAGGTACTTTAGTAATAGTTTATTTTCTCACAAAAATTGATATAAAACTATGTTATTTTGACAAACAAGCTAGGTAAAGGTGAATAGTATAAATGTGTCTTAGACAAAGGATTACAAAAATACACTTGGATTAGCCTTAAAATGTAGGAACAAATTTGGAACTCTATGCAAGAGGATCTATGAAACAATATTTGAAATATTTTGGGTAGTGTAACGATGTTATACTACCCAAAGGTGTGATAAAAAGGTTTATTTCAAAAACTCTTTAAGGCAAAAGATGCTTTCCTATAATTTTGATAGCATAACACTGCCCTTTTTTAACTCAAAATGTTGTGGTGTATAGACCCAAAGTGTAATTTTTTAGCACTAACTGGCTTAAATCTATCAAGTGATGATAATGATTATGATTCTTAAATGACCTTTAACCCAAATTGTAAATTAAACCTAAGTTCACTCAAGTTTAGTGCAAATGGTGAACCCACTTAACACATCAACCCTATAAACTTTTAAAGGTGTAATTCTATATTTATATTATAATTAAAGGACTTAAACAGCATTGGTAAATGTCCAGACTCAATTGGGTAGCATAACTATTCCAAAGAGGATGATATGACTCTCAAGCTTTTGATGAAATTTTAAACAATGCAAATTGATGATCTCACATGGACAACATAACACCTCTTTGTTCAAAGGAAAATTTTGACTATGTTTTTGGTTTGGATTGTTTTTTATAGCAAGTTTTGATTCCAAACAAGACCTTAATCTAGGACAAGACCAACTAATTAACCATTCGTAGATCCTAAACTGACAAGGTTTCTTGGTATTGTTGGAATCTATCAATATATGTCATTTTAGAGGATTTTAAGTGTTCATCTAAAAGTAAATGCACATTATATAGTAGGGTTTCTACACCCCCCTTATCTCAAATGATAGTATTGTGACATAGACCTTGAGGCACACCTTGAACCAACAATACTTCTGTAGCAACTGGGGTTTTATCTAAGATCTAATAAGTTTTCAAACAATCTAGGGAAATCAATTTCATAATGACTTTCATGCCAAACAATCCAAAATAAAAGCATGGATTTTGGGTATATATCACTTGGCTTGTTACAAAAAGGTCTAGTCCATTTTCCAACCACTATATCTTGTTATTCACTCAGTGTAGTGCGATGTCCAAAGTGCCACTACATCTCATTTATAACTCCAAAGGAGCCAAATGAAATCAATGATAGGAGATAAAACCTCATGTCAAAGCTTCCCTAAATAACTTTTAGGATGTGATGAAGTCTCCATCACAAGCTAAGATGCATAAATAAATAAATCATGAAAGTAGAAAGACTTTAGGATCATTTTCAAGATCACCCAAACTTTAACAAGTTTTTGAGGAGTGTTTTAGATGACTATCTTTCTAAGCCTTGGACTAGGCTACTTGCAATAGGAATGGCACTTTTGATTCCAAGGGTTCTCTATAGGGGAAAAGTGGAAGAGTATACATGCAACATTCCTCTTTTTTCCAAATAAAAATTTGATTAAACAACTATAGTAAATAAAAATTAACAAGTGTGTCCAATTTTATACCCAAATGAAAAGTTTGGTGGTGTTCATTTGACCCCTTAGACTTAGTTGTAAATTTTGAAAACATTCACCAAAAACATCTAAATTCTTTCTTAAATACCCAAAACAAGATTCTTAATTGATTTTTAAGTATGTAAAGGTGATTTAAACATGTTTTGAGAAAATATCAAGCTTGGTCCTGTAGAAAAATTGTTATCGTGTCCTTTATCTTTGAATTTATTTTTAGTTTGAAAAAATGAAATTTGAAAAATTACCTCTTGAGTCTGTGTTTTTGGAAAAAAATAGTAACTGACATCAGTTATTACCACCAACATCAGTTACTCTGGCTAACATAGATTTAACTGATGTCATTTTTGCTAATCAACATTGGTTAAGACAAGTAACTAATGTTGATATTACTTACAGATGCCGGTTACAGGTATAAAATTATGGTAAATAAAAATGGCACAATAAAGTTAGAAAATCAATTTACAAGAGATTTAAAGGCTCAAATAAATATTTTAGAGTTACAAAATTATCTCCTTCATGTGTAGGATGTGTCTAGTCCCACTAGGCATGCCATTATGTGATCTAGGAATTTGACTCAAGAGAGGATGGTTAGTATGGTGTTAGTTCCAAAATGAAAACAAAGTGAAATAAACACACTAATATCATAACATCTCTAGGCCTAGACATTAGGGAAACCTTAGTTAACAAAATCAAATGATAAACACAACTAAAAATCAAGGAATCAAACACAAGAATTCCTTCACCTTCCTTGGATGCTCTAAATGCCTTTGTAATAGTGGCTTACTTGGCTTGTGCTCATGAATTCCTTGGAAATGAAAGCTTGGCTACCTCCATCTCTCCTTGGCACCTTTGGCTTGCAGCTTGGCTTGGCTTGAATTCAATTTGACATGGTAACACTAGTTTTTTGAAGCTTTTGAAACCAATTTAGAATTATAACTTTGTATCAAGAAATGTTGGAAAACTTTGTATCAAGAAAGGTTGGAAATGATGTTGTGAGGCCTCCTATTTATAGATTTTTAGATTTGATCAAAATCAACCTCAACTATCCATCTCAAGATTCAGATGTGTGGTTAAAGATTAATTCAATTTTTGGAATTAAGTTTGTAATTATTCTCATCATGACATTAGAAAAAGTGGCAATTAAGAGTCATGGCGAGTATCATGGAAGGCATTGATGAGGCATGGGAGGCATGAATCTTGATATTTGTGGCATTTATGTCTTAGGGATGTCTTCCCAAGAAATGAGGTCACTTGATGATTTAGATATCTAATATTCATTTTTAAAAACAATTATTCAACAAGTTTCCATGTAATTTTTTATTAGGCCTTGATTTGGGCTAATTAGATCTTAAGCATGATTAAGCACTTTGTGCACAAATTACTCAAATTGATTAGAATGCCTTGTTATTGGTCCAAAATTTAACTGGATTAGAATTTCAAGTCCACATCATGTACATTTGATTCATATTCATATTTAGGATGTTACCAATAATAAATAACAAAGGCACATGTCTCATGCAAGAGGTTTGATATAAAAGAGCAACCCAGAGCACCCATGTGCAAAATTGAAATTTTGACTTGAAATGATCTTATCAAAGTTAGCTGGCCCATAAATTACATTGCACAATTTATTGATAACCTAGCTAAAATCAGCACTTTAATATGTCATTTTCACATCATTTAGCGTGTTTTCATGTTTTTAGGACAAATTGTGCATTTTGGGTGGAAATTGGCCAAAAGCTTGGTTGGAGGTTATCAATGACCAATTTTAGGTGTCTACACAAATGTCAAATAAATCACACATAGGTAAGGGGGCACAAACAAAGGATCATATTTAAATTCTTGAAAAATCAAGACAATAGCAAGGCAAGACACTCAAGGAAGTGCATAAATGAAAGCATAGTCAACTAGCATAAACATATCATAGTATCATATAGATTAAATATGTTAGAAAAAAACATCAAATGTATATCATGTTAAGTACCCTATGAAATATATAATCATGAATAAAATCATGTTTAAATACATATAATATTAAACATAATGAAAAGTGATACTTGAACCATATAACCTATGAGTATCATGATCAAATAAGTGGATGCCCCCAATGTGCACATGACATGAGTAGAGGAAAGGCCCAACATCTGAGATAGAAATAGATCATGTTTTTGTTTATGCTTGTATCACCGTCAAGTAGAAGCATGACACACATGTGTATTTAGGAGTAACTAATATGCCATCCTTCAACATGGAATTAACACATAGATGCTATGGATCCAATAGATTATGTAGGTGCTAAAATTGTTTTTTTTTTTTTAAATGTTTTTTTAATTTTTTTGGAATAGTTGAAGAGGCTAATATATGATCTTATCGAATGAATTGTCATATGTATCTCCCCATTCGGTTCTTACCAACCTTAATTTGGATATTTTACATTATTTACATCATAATTGGATAAGTTTAAAAGGTACATAACATTTTCCTCCTCATTTTTTACATGTCTAGTAGAAGTAATTATATCATTTGGAATATGTATTAATTTTCCTTCATGAGAAAAATAAATGTGTTGCTGATTTGGATCAATTTTAACTTTCATTTGGTATAACCAAAGAGTTCCTAGTGTAAATGCATATGGGTATGTGGTAGGCAAAAACCAAACCCATGCTTTAATTACTTTAGGACCACAAGTAATTGGTATTATTATGTTTCCCTAGGAATCTTTACAACCTCCCTTGTGTTCTAAGTTTGTTAGATCGAAGCCAATTTGTTGTAAACATATTACATTTCAAGCAGTTTTTTATTATGTAGGATCAATACAATTATGCCAAAAATAAGCACCACCCACGAATATTGTAATTATTAAATCTTGTTTATGTAAAAAAGATTTGTGTTTTTCATAGTGGAGTTTTTGCATAAGATGCAGACCTTGTAGTGGTCTCATTTTGAGCAACCCTTGTAAATCCCCCGTGTAAAGATTAGGAACTCCAAACATTTTTCATAATATTCATTTGGTAATTCATATCCCTCCTTTGTGTGAGGAATAAAACTTTGATACTTAGAAGTGGATATGTTAATATCCTTTGGATGAGTAAGGATGAATGAAGCATATCTATGCACATCCACATTTAAATGTGTAAATAACTCATATTATTTTATAAATGCTCTTTCTTTTAATGGGTAAATAATCCTTCTACTAAAAATAAATTGTAGTTATAAATCTAAAGTTCTAAATGCTAGCTCATATGATGTAATTTTGAATCAAATAGTATAATCTTGAAGGGATTCATCATCACATTTCTTGAAATTGTGTAAATTTACTAATGTAAGTTCTGGAATCTTGTGGTTATGGAACATTGTGGTTAAAAAACCTTTTGGTAGGTTATAGAACCAATTATGATACTCATTGTAAATGCTCATGTGGAAAAATTTTATTAATAATTTATCAAATTTTTCCCATTGACCAAAAGAATTCACATAGTTATTCATGTGGTCGAATGGATCCTTATGACTCAAAAAGAGAGGTAAATATAATATTTCAAAATCTTGTGCATAGGAATATTCAAGTAGACATTGTGTAAGAGGTTGATTGTTAAAATTAGACACATTTGCATTGGTATTATGAAAATCCATTTGCATTTGAACTATATAAACCTATTTTTGAAGATCCCCAATAGTGGTCAGCATAAAATTAATATATTCCATTGGAATAGTGGTGTTTGTCATATGTGTTATCATTGGTTCCAACTTTCCACCTTTTTTTAATCAATGAATATAAGTATTATCATCCTCACGTATAACAAGTGCAAATTCATGATCACTAAATTGAGGATATGTTGGTAATGGTATCATATCTTTAAATTTTGGTACTTTTGGTATTCATTTGAATATCTTAGGCCATTATAATAATTTGGTTCATTCTTTTTATAAATAGTTTGTAATTCGGTCATAATTTCCTTATATATTTGTCAAAACTTTTGACAATCATATGAAGGACCATAATGGTCATATGAAATAATTTTTATAGTAGAATGTGAATAAAGTTTTTGATTAAATGACCTTCCTTGTTGGTTACTCCTAGATTTTTCTAAAAATTAAAATCCTTACTAATTTGTATTATATTTAAGAGATATAGGGTGGGTTATACCTTGCCCATGTTTGCCCAATCCTTAACATTTTTATCCATATTTTATCAAATATTGAAGTCCAAAATCATATTAGGGTAGTTTAGGAAATATGTGTAAAGGATATTTATCTTCCCTAAGATGTATTAAATCATCTCTTGAAATGGTGAGAGCATGAACCTAATTAGAGGCATGGTAGTTGCCACCATTCAAAGATTAGATCTTTGAGGCTTTAACACTTGGAAGATTACAAGAGTAATAAATTTTCACCCATTCATTAATAAAAATATGGAGATTTTCATAATCATATTCATCAAATCAATTGATATCATCCTTGATAAGAGACATAAAGAACACAAAGATCAGGATAAAATAGGTAAGAAACATCATGATGATGTACATCTATGTCAAGGATACACTGCTAATAGTAGAGTAAATTTATCTTAGTTTATTATGTATGTCATGGAATACATTAGGGATTATTTCATCTTTTATATAATGAAAATATGAGTACCACCTCTGGTCTATAAGCAAACCTTACTATAGAGAGAGAAGTAGCTTTGTAGTGACACAATCTATCTAAAATTTCTTCTTGTTGTTATGGTGAAAATTGCTTTATATTTTGCCAATTTATTTAAAAAACTTAAACAAATACATGGATATTTATAGTGAATAGTAATATAAGGTGATTCATAAAAAAAACTCCAAAAATAAAAATGGTAGAGAAAAAAAGGTTTGTTTTGCAATAACAAATACGAATAAATTTTATTTAGTTTTTTATCTCTTAATGGTATCATACCCTTGAAATATGTAAAATTTTCCATTAAGGTGCCATCATTAAACATGTATTTTGCCTTCACACATTAAAGTGGCCTTGAAAATGAGATACCTACCTCTTTAGTGCTTTGGAAAAGACAAAGGGCACCCATTTTTGACTTTTTAACCCAAATTGGAGACCCATGATCAAGGTTGGAATCCCACCACCATCATATTTTGACTCATTCATGCACCCACATAAAAAATTGTAACACATTTTTTATAACATCTCTTTAAGTTCTTGGATGAAAATCGTAAAAGGGTGGTGAAAAGTCTTTGGCCTCATTTAGACCCATGTGCATGATTTCTATTCAAAATTGGATTCATGTGCAAGGTGGGAGACACACCAACCCAAATGGGAGACCCATTATCAAGGTGGAAATCCGATCACCCTAATATTTTAACTCATTCATGCACCCACATGGAAAATTGTGCCACATTTTGTGTGACATCTCTTTAAGTGAATGGATGAAGACAAGAAAGGGTGGTGAAAAGTCTTTAGCCTCATTTAGACCCATGTGCATGATTCCCATTCAAAATTGGGTTCATGTGAATGGAAGGAGACACACCAAAAAAATTGGGAAACCCATGATTAAGGTGGGAATCCACCAACCTCATCTTTTGACTTGTTCATGTATCACATAGAAAATGGTTCCATACTCCTACTATTCACTCTTTTGTCATGATTCTTCACAACAAATGCTATAAATACCCCCTTTCCTTCACCCAAGGTTACATTGGAAGTTATTATTTGGTTATTAACATATTGTTTCATTTATTTTTATGAGGTCATAATTTTTTTGGTCATCCATACCTTGGAGTAAAATAATTCAAAGCAATGAAGCTCTGCTGAAATTGCCTCAAGACATCTTCAACATCATCAACAACAACATTCTTCTTCAAGCTTGGAATGTAACATTTGATTTTGTTTCTTCAATTTCATTTTATCATCCCCTTATATTTTTAATATATTCATCCCAACTTATCCATTTTCTCCCTTTTTCATTTCATTATCTCAATCCATTTTCTCCCTTGCCATCTTTTATCCATTCACACTTTTGCCACTTTGCCATATTAAATACTTACCTTATTACCTAATAAACCATTCACCCATTTATCCCATTTTAACCTTTACCTTTTTATTAACTTAACCATATATAAACCAACCAAACCACATTTATTTCATCTCTTATTAAATTTTCAAACCATAACCTTACTTTGACTAATTTTCAGCATTAGTTACTTTATTTAGTCATTGTTTTAAAAGCACTTAACATTATTGTCTTAATTTAGTTATTTAATTTTATTTAATTGTTTTTAATTTTAGTTATTTTATGTTTTAAATTAAATTATATTTATTTTTTATTCATAAACTTAAGTGTTAAAATTAGGTGGATTGATAGCCTCCTAGAAAGCTTTCACTTCTAGGATCTAGCTCACACTAGGTAGTCCACCCAACTACTTGTCTATCCAAAAAGTTTTATGGTAGTGATTTATTATTGAAGATAATTATTACCTATATAAAGATGAGTTGTCATAAATTATATATTTAATATGTGTGCATTCAACAGGTATTCTTCTACACACCCTTCTTAACTAGTTTCTTCTTTTCACACTCAAGAAAAAGCAAAAATTAGATAGAAAAATTTTGGCACACCCGGTGGGACCCTTGAGTTTTTATTGGGTTATTAATATGTTTTAGGACATTTATAATTACATTATTGAAATTAATTAAGTTTATTTATTATAAAATTAAGCTTTTTCATTTACAAAAAAAAAAAGAAAAAATAGTTTTTGTTGTATTTTTTAGAAAATTAAATTTTATTGCATTTCTAAAAAGAAAGAAAATAGCATTCATCCTAGGATTAGTATTGAATTTTCTTGTTGAATTTAGGTGAATTTTAGCTATTATTTTCTTCATTCAAATAGTTTTTAAAAAATTCTTTTGGTTAAAATTGATTGCATCCATTGACTGCTTGCTTGATTTTAGCTCACCTAGTTTAAATAAAAGCATTATGAATTAATCGTAGTTCACAATGTTACAAAAACCAAAAAATTACACAAAAAAAAAAATCAAAACACACTTGAAAAAAGGCCCAAACAATATTTCATCACCTATTAGATCATCTTACCCTTTCCCAGTTATCTTACTTAGATTTAATCACCAAGGGGATATCCAACTCAGTTATCTTACTAAGTATAAACTCTAGAAATTGGTACATATTGGCTAAGCACTCGCACTAGCTATGAGAATGTGACATGAGGGGATCAATACCCAAGTATTAGGCCACATACTTAGACCAATATAGACTTTTATTGAGTACCTAAATATAACCTAAAACCAAACATAGATTACCTTGTTTAGGACCTATTCAATCCAATTTCTTCTTCACACTTTTCTAAGGCATAATCCAAAAGAGAGATTGAAAATAATATTAAGATTTAACACACTCCTAGTGAATGAATTATTTGCCTTGAATGTTTTTATTTCTCTTTGTTTGAGTTGTGAGATGTATCATCCTTTTCTTATCTTCTCATATGGTTCTCACTTGCCAACATCAAAAAGACCTTGAGGAACAAAACCCACCACCATATCAACCATCACCAACTTACACCTCTTCATCCATGGAACACATTTCCAAACCCATAGACTCCCATCACTATCTAGGAAGTCCTACTTGGTTAGTCCTAAGAGACGTAGATTTTGTCACTTTCCTAAAAAATAATCATGTAGCCTTACAACACTACCTAAGAACTACATATTACCAAATACCAATTTTGACCCCACCCATAGATCTACCTTATGGCATGCCTCTCCACCTCATGGGGATTACCTCCACAACCATGGGAACTACTCAACCTTTATTTTCCTAAATGTATCATCAACCAATAACTCCCTTGAAACTAACCCACCAACCTAAACAAACAATACTCTTATACCTCTTACTAATCACTCTCCCATAATAGGAGTACCTACCTCTAGCACTACCCATCTTCTTATAGTTACCTCAAATCCATAAAACACTATTCCATTTCGAATCCTTCTAGTTTCCATACCCTCTATGTCACCATCAATCAACACATGAGTCACCACCCTTCCAGTGACCACTAACCCAACCACCACTCCAACCCAACATGCAACCTTTATCTATCTTCATAACCCACAAGGGTATATGCACACTATCCGACCACCTACCTCTACCCAACCATTAACATCCATATACCAATATATATCTTCTACCCAACCTCCAAACACCACATACCAATATGTGGACTCATCTCAACTATCTACTAGCTACTTATACATTTCCCAACCTCAATAAAACATATCATATGACTACGCATCCCAAAAACCTCAAGAAAACTTCATGAATTTGATCATGGACAAGATGATTACTCTTGAGCCATCCATCTCTAGAGCCTATAATCTCTTATCTTATGATCAAATTTTCAATAAACTTATTCACCCTTTGGTCCCCATCAGACCTTATCTAGTCTAGTGGGAAATTCCAAGATTTACCAAGTTTAATAGTAAAGAAGACTCTTAAAAATATTTAAATGCATTTAGGCATTCATGTTACTTGATTTCCCATAATTATGCTCTTATCCTCCATACCTTTCCTATGTCATTATCTGGACCAACATTGTATTGGTATAGTGTCATACACAAATATTCCATCCTCTCTTTCACCTAATTATCCCAAAACTTCTTGGATCACTTTTTGATCAATATATCTAATAAAGTTTCTATTACCAACCTATACTCCATTCAATAATTTGAAGATGAATCTAATATTGATTTTATGGCTCGTTGGAGGAGCCTAATCAACCAACTTTCCTTTTCATTACCTCAACTTGAGCTTATAGAGCTCTTCACCTAGGCATGTGCAAAACATATTCCACATTACATGCCCAAAGCTTTCAAACCTTTGATGAAGCTTTTACCATGGCTCCAAAAGTAGAGAATAGAGCCATTGATGAAGGAAGGTTAAAGTTAAAGAGCAATAACTCAACTTACAAACCCAATGAGCCCTTTTCTTCCAAACCAATCCTAACACTAAAAATAAAGCAACCACTAATGCCACTGTCTTAAAAGCCACACCACCACCCTCTACTAGCTAAAAGAACCCAAGGAACTAAACCTTTGAATCCTATAATTATTCAAGCAAAAACCAAAGGAACTAAACTTGGAATAATCATTAGCAATTAAATCCACTTGGGGAACACTACCCTTATCTTTTGGAAAAGTTACTTCAAGCCAATATCATCTAACTTTCACCAATTAAACCACCCTAATAGTTTGATGCTTATTGCCCCATATTGGATTGGTATAATTAAAATGATCATTACAAATTTCACTAAGTCATGGGACATGACATAAATAGGTGTAACACCTTCAAATACCTTGTTAAATCCATCATTAATGAGGGGGAGCTTATGTTGGACAATCCTAATGCACCAAAAAACTAGGCACTTGACACATTCTATAAACCTTTTCCTATCATGATCCTTATACACCTTGCCATGATAATAAACTAGACCCATCTCATGATGCATATACTATTAATCTAGTTACTTAAAAACCCATTTTTGAAGAAAACATTACCTTAACTGCCTCTTTCCCCATTCCCCTAATGGAAGAAAAAAACTACCTTCTATTCCTTTGAACACCCAAATAAAGGAAGTCACCATACCCACACCTCCATTAGAGGATACCACACCTACCTCCCCTATCTCAAAACCATCCACCCACTCTTTGGAAGCTATCTCACAAGAGAAAATGACTTCATCCACACAACCTTTGATTTTTAAACCTTCTATCGGAGGTCAAGACAAAGGTAAGGGAACCAAACTAGAAATTCTAACCCCTTATTTGGTAGACTAACCTAGCCCTTCTAAACCAACTGAAATCTCCACCCAACCAATGAAAACCTTCTCCAAATTAATCAACCCTCAAACACCTAAACCCACCAAGACAACTAAAGTGACCAAATCCCCCCCAAAACCAAAAACTAAAACAACCAAAGAAGTAAAACCACCAAAAGGCCCAAAACCCCAAATTTTACCTCCCTCAACCTTTCCCTCCATTTTAGGTCCTCATCCCTCTACCTTGAACATTAATTCCATCATTTTTACCAAAACCCCACCACCTTTATTGGTCATACCCTCAAATTACTTTCTAAGACACCTTTCCTCACTACATTGACAATTCCTAAGTTCCCTACCTTTCCCTCCTCTACTTCCATCTCGTTAACCATATTTCCTAAACCAAAATCATCAACCAAGCATACCACTTTACCTAGGACACCTACCACCAACTCTATATCCATAAAACCTTCTACTTCAACACCCAAAATAAAAACCACTAAACCTTTACCACCTTTAGTTGAATCTTACTTAACCATTCTATAATAGTTATTGAAAACTTATTCTTTGAGATAATAACCCATAAAACCCTTTGAAACTTCACCTACCAAATCCTCTTGGTTGAATGATAACTTGATATGTGCATACCATATGGCACTAGGACATAACACAAAAAAATGTAAAGCTCTTCAAGCACTTATTCATAGCCTATATGAAGGTGATGATCTATTATCAAACAAATATCCTTCATCCCCATTTCCAATCTAACCACCAACTCAACCCATCCAATCTTTAGTCTCACTCAAAAGTAAATAGGAGGAACCAAACCAAACACCCAATCTATAAAACCCCCTTATCCAGATTATTCACATGGTTACTTTGATCTTGGGCCCAACAGAAGGATAAAGGGGAGGATAAGGCATCTATTCCTTTGACTTACCCCTCCCATAACTCTTAAGTAAACAATACCCAACCATCTCTATATTAAAACAAACCCAATATGTCTATCTTAGGTGCCTCCCCATCTATCCCTCCATACCCTAAACCATATGCAATATCCATCTAAAAAGCTATCATCAAGTAGTTTCACCAAACTCTAGAAAAAATGAGCTTGTGTGAGTTAGTATCTACCTTTGCCCATCACCTCCAAGCACTCATATAAGCCTTTAAATCCATTGAGGTCCAACCTAATTACCCTTAACTTCTAGCTACCTTTATTGGTGCCCTTAAAACTTCTAACCTTGTCACCTTTAAAAATTCAAAAATACCTTGTATTCATCTGGAGGATCTCAATCCCCCTCTTCATTACAGCCTAAATTAATCAAACTTGCATCAAAAGGGTGATGATTAATGGAAGAGCTAGCATCAATAGTATCTCCTCCCATACCTATGACCAACCGCCTTACCCATAAACATCATGTATGAAAACACAATGGTCCTTAATTCTTTTCATGATACCATGCCTATTACCTTGGGCACAGTTGTCCTCCATATCCATGTAGGGCCCCCTACCATTCCCAAAAAAATTTATGTTATAGAATGAGAATTCTAATACAATTTTTTACTCAAATGCCCTTAGATTTATACCATGAGTTATGTCCCTTCCACCTTACATCAATGTGTCAAATTTGAGCATGAAGGGCAAGTTGTGACTATCTAGGCTAACCCTAGTCCTTTCACATCTTGTAATATAACATATTAGCCTAATGGCATCCTTATTCCTCCTTTATCCACCTCACAACCATCTACTAATGACACAACCTCACCAACCAAAACATGCGACACTTCCACACCAAATATTGATAAAGATCTGACTAGCTTGTTTATCCCTTCTTCCTAAATTCTTGTAGAGAACCCCATGACAACCACATTTCAATTCCTTTCCCTCAAGGAATATATAATATTAGACTTGGATGCCTTCTCTACTCTCTAGTAATATGGGAATATTAGACATGATCCTTCCTATGACCCTAACATTGGAACCATCATCCCCTTTGGGCTCCCTAACTATCAAACAAATTTCATTTATGGAGGACTTTATTGGCGACTTTTATCCCCTACCACTACTTCATCTATCCAACTATTTACCTCTAACTTTTCCTATGTTATCAAACCAAAGTTTTCTAAGTTATATCTTCATAGATGTGCTTGGAAAGGATTTGGCCTTGGTCACTATGAATAAGAGCCTCATGAGTTACCTCATATCAAAACTTTGTAACCAAATGAGTCATTTCACCTTGGGTATGAACCACATGAATAACTTGCCACTTCACCCAAACCCAATGCCACCATAGAGGAAGATATCCCATCCTCACCAACCCAACAACTTTCCCCACCTAAAGATCCTGACATCATCCCCCTATTTATTTTTTTAGTCAATAAGATTATTTTAGGCCCTCTCATCTACCAAAAGGGTGACCAAACCAAATTCCTTCCATTTGTACACCCTAAAATGGTAGAGAAAAATTCTCCTACCATCAACACCATCCAACATCAAGATGATGATTTCATTCTTACCTACCTCAATATGGGGGATTCTTCTATCCACAAATCCCTTCCTCTTGAGGCTTGACCATGTCACATGAATCCACCAAGGATATCAACTTTGGCACTTTGGATAACCTCCATAATGTTAAATTAGGCCAATCATTGAATGATAAGGAACTTTAAGAGTTCTCATCTTTCTTCCAAGACCATAGCATATCATTCTCTTGTTCTTAGAATGATATGCCTAAGATTGACCCCACCATTGCTACCTATAACATAGTCACTCATCATGATTCCAAGATTGTTAAATAAAAAATTTGATACATTCATCCTTTCATAGCCCTTCTCATCAAAGAAAAGCTTCAATGTCTCCTATCTATAAACTTCATTCAATGCATTGACTACCCCTAATGGGTCTCAAATATCATACATGTCACCAAAGTCACTAAGAGTCTACGTATTTGTGTGGGATTTCATGACCTTAACCTCACCTACCCCAAGGATGACTTTCCTCTACCTAGGATTGATCAAGTTGTTGATCTTATAGCCAGCCATGAGATGTTATGTCTCATGGATAGGTTTTTAGGTTATAATCAGATCTTGATTGCTTTTGAAAATCAGCATAAAACCACATTTACCATCCCTTAGGGAGATTTTTGATATAGAGTCATGACTTTTGGGTTAAATAATGCTAGTAAAACCTACCAATGTGTCATGACTTATATCTTCCATGATATCATCCATAAGATTGTAGAATACTATGTGGATGACCTTCTCAAGAAATCCAAACTATGAAAAGATCACTTGACTATTCTTACAATCATATTTTAATGCCTCATCTGTTATCATGTTCATCTTAATCCTAAGAAATAAATTTTTGGGGTCATTTTAGGAAATGTTCTTGGCTTTATCATCTCTCTTCACAAAATCAAAGTAGACCCTACTAAATTTAGAGTAATTTTGGACATGCCTCCTCCAACCAACCTTAAGCAGCTTTGTGTCTTGTAGGGAAAATTTTAGTCCATTCATTGTTTCATTTCCCAACTTTCAAATTGGTACCAACCTTTGCATCACCTTTTGAAGAAGGATGTCTCTTTTAAATAGAACAACAATTGTCAAAAGGCCTTTGATTTTCTCAAATAGTACCTTTTGTGACCACTATCCTCCCCCTTCCTAAGGATAACCACTCCTTTTACTTATATATCTCTACCACCAACCATTCCCTAGGGGAAATGTTGGCTCACTAAGATGAACAACACAAAGAGAAAGTTTTATACTACATTAACTACATGCTTATAGAATATGAGACTCGATATACACATATTGAAAAACTTTGCTTAGCATTGACCTTCATGGCTACCAAATTCTAACACTACCTTCTTAACCATAAAACTTATGTCATCACTAATACCGACCCACTCAAGTACATGTACTCTAAACCATACCAAAATCAATGTATGGCTAAGTGGCTCATGCTCCTAGCTGAATTCAACCTTGAATTCCTCTAGCATAATTCAATTAAAGGGTAGGTCATTACCAACCAATTAACCAAATCTCCTTTACCAAACAACCAACCACCTCCTCTTGCCTTTTTGGATGAGTCTATCATTACTTTTATCAAGAATATGGCATAACCTACCAAATTACCATGTTCTTCAATGGCTCAAAGTGCCAACAAGGAGGGGGTGTTGCATTTATTCTCATTCCCCTTTATCATGAACCCCTTCCTCTCACCTTTAAACTTGACTTTGAATGCACCAATAATATGGTTGAGTATGAAGCCCTAATGATAGGTCTCTAAACTACTCTAGCCTTTGGAATTAAGACAATCCATGTCTTTGGTGATTCCCAGCTTGTGGTCAACTAGGTAAATAGCTCCTATTAATGTAATAATGATGTCTTGTAAAAATATAAAATTTTAGTTGAAAAACTCTTAGCATCATTTGAACATTACCTAGTCTAGTATGTTCCTCAATCTACTAACAAATTCATAGATATGATGGCTTGCTTTGCTTCTTATATCCCTTCTCAGCCTTCCAATTGTCACCATTCATCATCTTACCACTCCCTCCTATAACCAATATGATCTCCCTACCATTTTTAGTGTGGAGGAATCCCCACCCAATATTTGGTATGACCAAACTCTTAACTACTTTAACCTAGGCATCATTACTCCCAACCTCTTTAGGAATGCCCAAAGAGGTTTTATTTAGATTACCTCTTGTTACAACATACTAAGGGGAATCCTTTATAAACATTGTTTTGATTGTCTCTTTCTTTGTTGCTTACATAGACATGAATCTTACGTAGATATGTATCTTTTTCCTTGGTTACTATTGGCCCACCCTCAACCAAGACTATTGTGATTATATAAAAAAGTTTGTTAAATGTCAATAGCATGCTAATTTGCATCATGTACCAGCCAATAGCCTCTAGGTATCTAAGGAATTTTGGCTAGCCACTAAATATTTCACCAAATAGGTGGAAGTTATTCCTCTTATCTCAACCAAAATAGAAAAGATTTTCAACTTTATCAACCATCATATCATTTATCACTTCGGTGTTCCTCATAAGATCATCATCGATAATGGAAAATACTTCAAAAATAATGAATCTCAAGGCTTATGTGATGCATTTATCATAAATTTAAGCTTTTCTTCACTTTACCATCCATAAGTAAATAGACAAGTAGAAGCCTCCAATAAAACCCTCAACAAAATACTATCCAAATTTGTCAGTGCTTTAGGGCAGGATTGGTGCTTGCACATCCCATTCACTTTATGGGCCTATCACACTAGCATTCAAACCTCTATAGGTACTACCCTTTCTCTCCAGTATTTAAATTAGAGGTAGTCTTGCCTCTTGAAATCCAAATCACCTCTCTTTGCATATCTTTGTAAGAGCTTATTTTTGAAGAAGATATTTTTCAGCATCATTTATCCCAACTTGATCTATTTGAAAATCATCATTTATCATTGCTCACCCACCTTCGTATCTATGAAGATAATATTAAATGTGCTTATGACAAGCACCTCAAACAATGAGAATTCAATATCGAAGACCTCATCTTAAAGGAAAACCAACATGTGACCAACATGGAGAAGAATAAATGAGGCAAGTTTGCTTTCAATTGACTTGGACCCTACATCATTACCCATAAGTATGGATTAGGAACTTATCATTTGTCCTTTCTTGAAGGCAAACCAAAACTTGAGCCCTTCAAAACTTCACATTTGTGTCTATTTTTCTATTAAAGAAGGATCAAGCTCACTCCTTTTGTCTAACTTAAGCTCATCCATTAATTATGAGATTTTAACCTTCACCCATCTTTCTCCTATCCTTTTGAGGAAAATTGATTACAACATAGAACCATGTGATTAACTATCATAGTCATAGCCTAATCCTAAATGTGGGTACCATAGCTCTACCCATAGCATGGTTCTCATGGAAACTTTTTGTATCTAACAAGATGGAATTCTATGGTCATTGTCTCTAAAAAAACACACCTTTTCATATCATTAACCATGTTAAAATTTTGCCTTCATAAAGGTAAACCTCTGAACCTAATTAGACTTGTCCATGTCTAAAAACATTACATCCAAAAATAATTTGGATGCTAAAATACTACTTGGGTCAATATCTTAAGCATTGCAGACTGTTCCCTCAAAGGATAGTTGCCCAAAAGCAAAATAAAAATTTCCAAATATAAGTTAGACTGCTCTCTTAAAGGATAGCTATCGAGAGCATTAAATAAATATAATAATCTTATACCACTCCCTTGAAGGATGGCTAAGTTAACTTTGTCAAAATTAGATCAATTTATTTAATTATTCTTGCATCGATCAGTGTCCCACATATAGAAATAAAGAAAAATACCCACTATCACAATAAAATTTAAAGCTACAATCAACTCTCATGTAGCATAATAAGTTAAAAGTTGTAATTAGCTTTCACATGTAGACTTCCCACATTGATCAGTCTGCATCTATCATATGACATAGACTTGTTTATTACCATTCTTAGGTCACCTATAGAAGGGAAAACTAATTAACATGAGGTTATCATACATATCACCCATTACCGTTCACACCACCTTTCACCCATCTTCCCTTTAGAATATATATAAATCAAGGGATTTAGAGCTTACTTGACACCCTGTGATCAAGAAACCTTTTTTATCAACTAACAGCTGCTCATGCACAATATTTGAAGGACTTATATTCATTAATTCAATCCCACTTTTGGTCTATTTTCAATCCTTATAAAAAATAAAGCATCGTACCCTATTCTTATCTTAATGCGCTTGGTTGATGTTTTCATCATGACTTTTATCATATAGTGTTGCAATAACAATAATCATTATTTTTTACATTAAGTGAGATTAAAACAACCATAACCATACCAATCATAACCATAACCATAACATTCATAAGTATCCACACAACCTTAAGCATGATAACATTCAACTAGTGACTTCTAACACATTTTGTACATGTTTACAACAAACTGCAAAATATTTTATTTAGGGTCTGATGAGTTATAACTCACATATAAAGTTATCAGACTATCCACACGACCCTTACATTATTTTCCTACCTAAGCACTAGGCTGATTATCTAGTGACTCTAGATTTTTGTTCATCCATCCTTCTACTTGATTACTCCTTGAACTAACATCCATAATATTCTTTGTCTCAATAGTTGCTAAAGGGTGTGCTTTGTCATCCTCTTCTACATTCATCCCCATAGGATGAGAATCATATTCTTCTCTAGGTCTTTCACCCTACTCACTTGTCATAGCCATTGCATCCCTCTGCTCTGGTTATTCTAATCACATAAGTAATGCCAATTGTTTCCTTAGCATACATCCCCTTAGATAGTGAGGGTTCCCTCTATAAATAGATCGATAGTCATGTTCTCTAGCCCTACACCTTGTACAATGAAATTATTTCTTTTTTCACTACTATAAAGGTATGAGTTTAGGCTCAAACTTAGGCCATGAGTTCCTTTCCTCTTATTGTTGATCTAAAAGTAATTCTATTATCACTATTACATATTGCATTATCATCTAAACATCCACCATATTAATTATTTTAGGTCATGGGGGTTGCTAATTATCTCCACCATTATTCCCAAAATTCACCATCTTCAACCTTGTGTAGTTCTCTACACTCTCTATAACCTATAAAACCAAACAACTCAATGATAGACACTCGTACTTATCATGATTCTTTAAATAAAATACTTGACCATTCTTCTTCACTAACATGATTCTCCATTTCACTAATGGGAAAGGTTGTATGATGTCATTTATTCCCTTAAATAGTATTCCTACTTGAAATAGTCATGTTTACTTGCCTTTTTGTGTAGACACGTACCCCTAGGTTCACCTAGCCATTTCAATAAAGTTATCATGCACCATCATGATTTCCCTTTATCACCTTTGTCATCTAATCCACATCTAATATCTTTGATTGTTTTTCATCTTGAAATTTTTGTGGACCTAATCATTGTCACCTTTACCTTGGTTGACATAAATTAGCTTCCAACCATGTGCTACTACAATGGTCACACCTCCAAAACTACCACTGTTGTTGGTAATGGTAGATTATAAATCCTTTCCATTGTAGAACCTCTTCCATCAGATGTAGGCTACCATGAATTCACAATAATACATTCACCTTCCTATCCCCTCTACCCTCTTATTACTACTAGCCCATTTCCATAGGCTCTAGATGTTAGACTTTAACCATTGGTAGTGCCTACTCAAACATGGTGGTCTTTTATTTTGTGCTAGCTAAAATTTCCTCCATAGTAAGGGAATGATCTCCTTCTCCAACTGTATAACCAATCTCTTGGGCCATGCAACTTCTTTTAGGTTTGGCCCAACCTAGTGGAACCAATAAGTCATTAGTTCTAAGGTATTGGGATAGAGGATGAAGACATGTATGCCTTTTGTCTATCTTACCCATGTATCTCTTGGGTCATGCATGGTCCATCCTCTATCACTCAGCACATTGCCAATTTTCAACCTTATAGAATCTACTTAACTATCAAATAAATTATCTTCAAGTAGTCACTTCACTACTACCCTTAAAACTTATCTCGTAATGGTGATGAACCTTAGATAAAATGACTATGAAGATCTTGATAGAATCCCATTTCATAAAACTTAGCTCATAGAAGTAGACACTATCTCTAGGCTTCTACCCTCACATAATTTTAGAAGGTGAAACCTCCTCACAAAGGTACCTCTTTGGATTAGCTCCATTGAAGGTCATTTTTGGTGTTTAGCATTATGTTACCTTCTTATTTATCCCATCTTACCCATATATTTCTCTCATCTTACTAAATGTGGGATCATTATGTTAACTATTCACCAATCTACACCATGCACTTTCACTGTCACCTTCACCAAAACCTAAAACCTCTATTTTACAAAACCTTCTCCATAAACCCAAACCAACTTATGTTGTCCATCAAATTGGGGAAACTAATTTGGGCACCATTTTCCAGCCCTATTTGAACTAAATTGGCCTAATGTCCATCATATTATGTAGGCACTACTTGACTTTTAGGGGTAGTTCAGCACTAACAACTAATTACCTTCCCTTTTTTCTTCTCATCAATTGATGTTTATAATAATTCCCTCATGATTAGGGCATCCTATATTAGGAAATATTTCATCACCTAATACTTCCTCTTTATTTTTCCCCAATTATTGTGAGAACTACATTGGCCTAAAGTCTTTTTGGACTACGTAGGTAGTGCTCAGTTATTGAAGTCAGATTAGCCATATCCTTTATTTTATTTTCCCTTCTCACCTAAAATCTCTTCCTCCACTTCTCTACCTATCTCCTTACCACCTCCCTTCCTTCAGCTTGTCAATCTCTTTTAACCACTTTAGCTTGTCAGTCTCTTTTAAAACAAGGATTGATAGCCTTCCTCATTGGCCCAACTTATCTCCCATAAATCCACCACCTACTCTACTTCATTAGCCTCCCCATCACCTTTCCTTGTGCATGCTTCAAAACTTGCTTCCCCACCCACCTTTTGTATTTTTTGTCTCTTATTACCAACCTTGTCCTTTACCCCCTTTGCCTTCTTTCTCCATCTTCATCATCATGCCTCACCCTTGACTATTTTTTGTACCCTCTTTATCACTCTCTTTTCCTCACCAATTCCACATCATCTTGTTCCCTTACACATAGAGGGACACTTTAACCTCATCTTCTTTTTTACCACCTTCTTACTACTCTTTCAATGATTCTAAACCACCTTCATTCCAATTCTTAGTTTTTGTTTTCCTCTTTCGCATCTTTTCAATCTAGCATGCTTTCTATTTCTTTTATTTCTTCTAATATCCCAATTTTTTCTTATGTGTGTCACCACTCTCTATTAATTTGACACTCTTCCCACCTTTTCCATTTTTTTCATCCACAAATAGTTTCTAATTGGGTCTTTATCCTTTGAGAAGACTTCCATAATTGCCCTTTTCTTATTATCTCTTCTTGCCTTTTGCACTTTCTTTCCATCTTGATAATCAATTATATTTTGAATCTATGTGAGTGTTCATGCTTTATATCCCTACTTAATTATTCTTCTTATCATCCCTGATCTTCACCCATAATTTTCATCTCATTCCCTTTCATTGTGTTCCCTCATTTCTTCACCACCTCATCACCTCTCCAGTTTGTCAATGTCTTCTAATCACCAATTCAACTTTTCAATCTCTTCTAACAATCTGATTGATGCCTACCTTATCTCTTCACCTTCTTGTCTACCCATCCTTTGCTTCCCCTCATTGTTCTTAACCCTTTCCCATTTTCCATCCCATTCTCATATCCAAAACCACCATCTACTTTGTTTCATTATTCCTCTCCTTGCCTATCATCATCCATGATTACTTGGTCAAGATACCACCTACTTCTTCACTCTCCTAGCATCCTTTTCTTGTCCTCATTTGATTATTTTTTCTTCATGTTTCCTTTTCTTCCATTTATTGCCTTGTTTTTCATTTTCATCACCAAACTATTTTCTCCTTGGTCTTTGTTTTAGACTTATTTTCAAACCTTTCATGGCCACCCATATTTCTCATCCTCCCCTTATCCTTCATGATTGTAACACTTCTCTCCCCATCCTTTTTAATTCTCTAATCTGTCATTTTTTAATGCATCCCTCACCCCCCATCTTCTACCTTTTATTTTTATTTTATTTTCTCTACTTTATTTCATTTTTTCATCTCCCTTGATGACATTCCTTGTTCTTCTTAACCTTTTTTTTCTTCTTATATGTCCATGCCTAGCTCCTTCCATCCTTCTCCACCTTCATCTTTATCTATGACCTCATTGTTTTCTCTACCTATCTCTTCATCCATCTCCTAGTCTACCTTCACCTTATCCCTTGTTGGATTTCCCTTATTTTTCCCATTAAGCCTTTACCTCCTCAAAGTATGGTCACCAGTTGTACCACTTTTACGTACATCTCCTTATTTTCTTCCTCGTGTCATATGTACCCTTACTTTAATACACAAACTCTAGTTAGGTTCATTACTTTAGGTGCATCCCTTTCTTCCTTTAATGAATTTTAATGTTGAGATTGGATCCTCATTTTTTTCCCTCTCTAGCTACTCCCTTCACCCTACCTATCACCTTTTTCCCTTATAAACTCTCTACCCATTTCTCTCTTATATGATCACAATGTACAACATGTTATGGCTTTGAAGGTCTTCCATTAAAATTTGGTTTACTATGAGATATATACCAATCATATAGATCTATAACACAATTGGCTAGGAATATAGGCTCATACGACCAACAAGTGAGCTTGAGCACTGCCAAGCCATCAAGATGAAGATTCCTTTCCCACCCCCTCTGTTCTTGTCTATTTTAAACCCATTTTACTCTAAACTTCAGAGATTTTAGAATAAAAAATAAAACCACCTTAAAATGGAATATTTGGGGTACCCACATGTGGATGATAGCTATACACTCTCACATGACCTACCTCCCAACCAATAATTTCCCTTGATTCTCCCTACTTTGCCTACATCCTCCTATGCATTGTAATAACCCTACTCTTTAATCTCATTCCACCCAATAATTTTTTATAGATTCACCTCTTCCACAAACTATTTTCTCCTTGGTCTCTTTAAGACCTATTTTTCCCACCTTCCTTTTCAACTCCCCAATTTTTCTATCTTTGTAGATTCTTATTCTATCTTCCCTCTTATTTTTTTATTTATACCATTTCTTTTCCTTCCTATTTAAACCTGCTCCCTCGTTTAATTAATTTTATTATTATTTGCCTTGCTATATATTCCAAAACCCCTTAGAGTCTTTCTCTGAATTCCCTCAAAACTCAACACTTACTTATTTTGGGGCCCCACTAACTCAAGGGTCAAGTGTTCAAATCTTTACCACTTCTCATTTACCCACTCTACTACTTTGCTTCCCTGAATCATTAAATAATACCCTTCTATATCCTATTAATGACATTGATATCGAGTGTACATAATATCAATTTATTTGGATGGTGATGACTGAAATCATTGGGTCATTGTGGCAATTTGAGTAGTGCCAAATTTTCTAAAGCCTAGTAAAGCATATTTCTCCCTTTTCTTTTCTTTAAAATGGTGGCAAAAATTTCATGCTTAAACCTGCTTATCCATTACTATAGATTCCATTTACATAGTTTAATTAATCATCTAATTATATCTCATCCACCATTTCTACCAAACCAATCAAAAAACTATTTGATATCCATATTTTTCACCCTTTGGAGCTTTCCTTTCTCCAACATCCTTTAGTCAGACCTAACTACATGGTACATCAAATTGGGGCAATCAAGTTAACTAGCACTCGTCACCTTAGAAGAAGTATATTATGCCTGAAGTTCATTTAGGACATTATATCCATAAAACTATGTAGGGAACATCCACTTGCCTTGTCCATATGGAGTTCACTCAGCCACCCCATTCCAACCAACCAACCCACTTGGCCACATCCACCTTAATGTTGGCCATTTTTTACCCAACCTTTTTGCATGTTTTGTGATGACCTTACCTTGGTCCTTTTGATCACATTAACTATGCCTAACATGTTATACTTTTTATCTCCTACTTTGTGTGTAACTAGAACATTTGTATTATTATACATGAGCACTTCCTACCCTAGATACATTTGAACAACACTGAGCTTGTCTAGATGACTCAATAGGCTTAATCTGATCAACTATGACTAACATTATAGACTGATTACCCTATCATATGTCCATCTAGAAATTTACCATATTTTTATCAACATTGGTAGCTTTAGTCTTTATTCAATCTTGACTATAATGCATAGTCACATTTTATCAACCCATTGGCATTTCACATGCCCAACTACTTTGTGGCACCACCTAGTGCCTCCCCACCAATTGCTTATCAAACTTGTACCCAATTTAGCCTTTCCTCATCAACTCTTAGTTTGAGGTGGAATATCTCCTCTCATACTCATAACACCTTAAACTTTGACTAACTAATTCATTTTTTTTTAGCTTGTTAATTTAAAGTTGCATAACAAAAAGGGGTAAAATATAGACACTAGAAAACTTCACACTTACATTTTTTAATGACTAAATACCTTAGGACCCCCTAAAGAGCCCTTAAACCTTATTAAACCTTAACCAACCCCTCTTAACCTAAAAAAATCACTATTCTCTTATTCACATAATATTATTCAAAAATACTATTTTAAAGTACTATTCACTATCATTATTCAATGTGGGACCCACTATCACTATTCATGATGACATGGTATGTGACATGTTATATGACATGGAAAGTGACATGGAAGGTGATTTGGGAGGTCATTTGGCAAGTTACATGGCTTAGAAGTGAGGTGGCTTGATGTGGGACATCATACCTATTTGGGACCCTTTCCTAAGGTGTTTACTGACCTCATTGAAGCATCACAAGGGTCCCCCCTTAAAATATGGAAAATTTCCCATTAATGGGCCATCATTAAACATGTATTTTTCCTTCACACATGAAATTGGCCTTCAAAATGAGATACCTACCTCTTTAGTTCATTGTAAAAGATAAAGGGAACCATTTTTTACTTTTTTACCCAAATGGGAGACCCATGATCAAGGTGGGAATCCCACCACCCTCATATTTTAACTCATTCATGTACCCACATGTAAAATGGTGCCACATTTTGTGTTCCATCTCTTTAAGTGTTTGGATGAATATAATAAAGGGTGGCGAAAAGTCTTTGGCCTCATTTAGACCCATGTGCATGATTCCCATTCAAAATTGGATTCATGTGCAAGGTGGGAGACACACTAACCCAAATAGGAGACCCATTATTAAGGTGGGAATACCACCACCCTCATATTTTGACTCATTCATGCACCCAAATGGAAAATAGTGCCACATTTTGTGTGTCATCTCTTTAAGTTCTTGGAAGAAGACAATAAAGGGTGATGAAAAGTGTTTGGCCTCATTTAGACCCATGTGCATGGTTACCATTCAAAATCATGTTCATGTTCAAGGTGGGAGACAAAACAAACCAAATGGGAGACCCATTATCAAGGTGATAATCCCACCAACCTCATATTTTGACTCATTCATGCACCACATGGAAAATGGCATCATACTTCTACTATTTCCTCTTTTGGCATGATTTTTCATAACAAATGCTATAAATATGCCCCTCTCCTTCACCCAAGATTAATTTATAAGTTAGTATTTTGTTATTAAAATATTTTTTTATCTCTTTTAAGGATTTCATCATTTTTGAGGTCATCCACACCTTGGAGGAAAATGATTCAAAGCAATGAAGCTCTGTCAAAATTGCCTCAAGGCATCTTCAACAACAATAGCATTCTTCTTCAAGCTTGGAAGGTAAAATTTAATTTTGTTTCTTCAATTTAATTTTATCATCACCTTGGATTTTTTATATCTTCATCCCAACTTATCCACTTTCTCCCTTTGTCATTCCATTTTCTCCCTTGCCATATTTTATCCATTCACACCTTTTCCACTTTTACCCTCATTATCCTCTTCCCCCTTTGCCATCTTAACTACTTACCTTCTTACCTCATCAAACATTCACCCATTTATCCCATTTTAACTGTTACCTTTTTATTATTAAACCATTTATTAACTAACCAAACCACCTTTCTTTAATCCCTTGTTAAATTTTCAAACTATAACCTTACTTTGACTAATTTTCAGTATTTGTTACATTATTTAGTCATTGTTTTAAAAGCACTTAACTTTATTGTATTTATTTATTTACTATTTTTTTTTTAGTTATTTTTTATTTTAAATTCAAGTATATTTATTTTTTATTCACAAACTTAAGTGTTAAAATTAGGTGGATTGACAGCCTCTTATAAAGCTTTCGCTTCTAGGATCTAGCTCACGCTAGGTAATCCACCCAACTACTTGTCTACCCAAAAAGTTTTGTGGTAGTGATTTATTATTTTAGATAATTCTTTCCTATCTAAAGAGGAGTTATCACAAATTCTATATTCAACACATGCGCATTCAATAGGTATTCTTCTACACACCCTTCTTAACTAGTTTCTTCTTTTCACACTTAAGAAAAAGCAAAAATTAGATAGAAAAAATCTCCTTAAGCACATTTATTTGTAGAATAGAAGGAAAATAGAGCATAAATAGACAAATATTATTAAAATAGCATAAATTAAAAACTAACAAAATTCATTGAAAACACTACTATCAGATTTAACCATTAGAGAAATGAAGTCTATCATTTTCAAAACTTGAGAAACAAGAAAATATAAAATCAATGAAACAGTCAACACATTGCCAAAATTTCTCTTTATATTTTCATTAATTTCATAAAGTTCTATTTTGAAGTGTAAATGAAGGGTACAACCCCTATATATAGTCCTCCTTAATACCTATATGGTTACATTGGTTACAAAAGAACTAAATACATGACATCTTTCAGTGGATAGAAGTCCCTCATGTTCTAAAGAACTAAAGAATATTTTTTTTGCAAAGAGGGAATATTTTATAATATATTGATTAGAAATAGAACATGAAATTCATTGAAATAAATCATAATAAATAACTATCTTTCTCTTAAGGTATTAGGATAGGTTCTTGTTGATCTCAATAATGATTAAGATCCTAGTGTAGCTAAAGAAGTTCTAAGAGGGGCTAAAGAGGAATAAGTTACTATGGTGACAATCTATGGCTTGTTACTTTCCTACTTCTTAGCTTCTATCTATCCTTTCCATACCTTAGAGCATTTATTGTAATCATTATCAATCAATTTCAAATCTATAATGGGTTCCTTTAACAATTTGATGGTGAGACTTGACATTGCACCATGCTTATTCAAGAGAGGTCTTATAGCCTCACTGATTGCCATTACCTTTTATATTCTTTAATTGGTCAATGCTTCTAAGTTTACCATCTCTTTCCCAAAGTTAATTCCTCTATCCATAGCCTACTTTCTATATTTGATGGATAAATTTTGGAACTGGGATCTGAAAGCATCCTTGTTGATGATGGAACCATCCTTGTTAGCAAGGTGTGTGATTTTATCCTCTTTAAGTAGAGTTATAACTCTATCACCCAGATGGGTAAGGGACTGATGAAATGATCTCATGTCATCAATCCACTATTTCAAAGCTTTCCTTATTTTAATTATATAGGACTGAGAAATGTTTAAGTCCTCTAATGTGATCAAGTTTAAGTATTCAAATTTATTCATTCTAATCAACTTGACCAAATTGATTACCTTGTTATCATAGGTCCCATATGTACTCTCTTCCTTAAGAATTTTGTTGTAGACTTCATCCCATTTTATTTTGTACTAATCCAAAGTATTTAGTGTATCAAACATGAACCCAACTACCCATTCCACCTTTGTGATAGTCTCATGTGGAAATTTGGCTTTATGTTTTTACTCTACCTTGGTTGTTCTTTGTTGCATCCCTTTTAGCAATTTTATAGCTACATTTCCATATGCCTTTAGAATTGAGAGGGGTTCCTCTTCATATTTTTTGTGTTGGCTAGGCTTATATCTTTTCTTCTTGGTTAATACAAATAAGTTTTTTTTAGACTCATGCACAATTGTTTCATCTCGATGAGTTACCTTCCTTCTGGTTAGCCTCTTCATTGCTCTAGACATTTTATTAAATTATAGTGAGACCTATGGAGGCTCTACTATAGCCAAATATTTCCTCTCTATTATGTCCAATTGCATTTATTTTATCCAAGATTTATCTAAAATATACCCTTGAGGATAAGTAGATGGTGGCATTTGATGAGCTCATGTCAGTCCTTGGAAGGCATAAGTTTAGTAAGTAAAAATGGAGATAACCAAGATGAAGGTAGAAATAGGGGATGAGGTGGGAAGTTTTGCTTTTGAGGATGCTAAAGAACTAGTATTAGATGAAACATGAGTTGGGAACAAAATAACCTAGGGTATGGAAATAGTAGGCCTTTTATTTGGAAATTAAGGATTGTGCTTAGGCATGGGCCTAGGTAGAATTAGAGGTAAATTGGCCATCATAAAGACCTTAGAAGTGGATTATATAATAAAATTATTTACATTGGGAAAGAAAAATTCATAGGCCTAATCACAGGTCTAATGAGGGGTCTGTAGGGCATTAGGTTCATGTGATCTAGTGTTGGGGGTTCAAAAAATATACTCACGTGTTGGTTACTTAAAAATAATGGAGGTAAATAAACACATTCTTGACCTATCATAACCAATTCTTCTTTGATAGTAAGCAGGAGAGGTAGCTTTGATGTGAAAGCTATTGGTGCCATAGTGAGTGGTATTACTACCTCAACTGAAGATGAATGAGGCACCATTAAAGGTTATGCCTACTCTGAGGTAACTTTTTAAACCTAGGATTGGGTGCCAAATGTTTCTTCTAAAATATAAAACTGTTAAATATGTTTCCTAGTCTCAAGTCTTCCCTTTCCTAAAGTGGGAGAAAATTCTTGAAATATCCTTTAAATAAGCTGAGGGTTCATTGGTCTTTCTTCTTCAGCACTAGCAACATGAAATGTGGATGTAGATGTGCCTACTTAAACACCCTTAAGTTTGAAAACTTCATTAAAACTTACATCCTTTAATTTTCCCTTAATAATAGGAATTTTGGCATCCATCAATATCTACTTTACCTTTTGATCATTAATGGCATTGATGTAGACCTTATCCTTATCATCAAGCTCATGGTGGTACATGATAATTAGGGATGACCTGTGTTTGATGTAATGTTTGTAAGAAATATGTTTTGGGTCCCATTGCCTATTTTCATCTCTCTCCAAATATAAAGTAGGCCTTTGCTTGGCCATAGCAATGATAAAGTTCTAGTTTTAAATCAAATACTTGAAAATGCTACATATTTGAGGATGAACCAATCCCCTCTTTTTATTTTTTCATAATATATCCACCCATATATGTAATTAAAAGGTAATTTTTTTCTTAGCCAACTTGTTTGGAACTATAATGGGCAACTTGAGGGGGTTGTCTTTATTCTAACTATCCTCACCATTATGTAATCCAAATAGTACCAATAGGCTCCTAGGGTACTAAGTGTCTCTCTAATTTCCTTTAATAGTCTAGGCATGGGCCTTTCATGGATTACTATGTACACTATATGGTATAAATGTTCATCTATGGCCCTCATCTCCTATTTTTACTTTTACACTCTAAATTTTGAGAAGGTGTGAGGCATATTCCATTTTAATTTGGGGTCTTAATTGGTGAATTGAGGGAAATTTTAGATGGCATAGATGACATCCACTAGGTAGGACATCATGTAAAAAATATCCCCCTTCATTATCCATAACATTTATGATATGTGGTGCCAAGTGACAAGATATAATCTCTCACAAAGGGGGAGCATTTCCATCATCTATTAGCATCAATAGAAATGAGATCCATTTCTCATCTACATGACCTGTGTCTTTGGACCCATAGAACAAATTCATCATGTCCACTTCCATTTGTACTCCATTTATGAATTAGGTGATGGTAATTTATATTATTTTAGTTTTTCATACAAACTTCCCCTTGTTCTCATCTCAATCTCTCAAAACTTACCTGATACCATGAGTTTAGAGCCACCAAGTCATAATTTCTTGATTGTATATGATATCTAATTTAGGCAAATCATAGTAAGAATAAAAGTCTATCCTAGATATGAAATAAATGTCCTAGCCCAAATTAAAATATTTAATCATATTATTAATACAACTAGACTAAATGAACATGTGGTAGACTAATTCTATGCAAGGGATTACCTTTGGGTTAGATGTTGCATTGTGCAATCCTATATATTTGAGTGTCAGGGTGTCTAACCTATCCTTTGCCTCATTTGAGCCTTATTCATCATTACTATCTTAGTCCATAGTCTTTTATACATGGTATAACAAGTCATTATAATGTTTATCTTTGGTTGCCAATGTAACAGAGTTAAAATTGGTCTCTTAGAAGATGATATTTGTTCCTTAGGAGTAGTGATATGAGACTTGTTATTGCTTGTTGGCTCTGGATTTTTTAGCTTCAATAATTATTTCAAATTCTATGATTAATGATATTGAAAATTAATTTAATGGTAGAATAATGCATAAAAGTTATTATAAAAACCATAGAATGATTTGAAACTCTTGGCAGATAACAAGTGAAGGTGAGCCTATTGATTTTAGATGGAAATATTTAAACTTCAAATTCTAAATCAAACTGAGTAACACGAGTCATAAATGGAAAGTATTTTAATTTTCCTTGATTTTAAGATAGGTTGTCTCTTTATTTTTATTCTAACGACCTCAAAAATTAATTTTGGGGAAATAACCAATCAATGTCTTCAATTTGTCCATGTGGCCTATCATCATAGGATTGATTTTTTCAATGAAGTGACTTGACTTTATATCCATTGAAATGATCCCCATCAGTATTTAATTTTCACCTATAACTATAACTTTTTGAATAGTTGTATGCCACCTAGGTACTATCTTTTGACATGTACCCAACACTTGGCACCCTTTTAGGCACTTTAGCCTTCTATTTTGAATATTTAACCACCTGGGTGGATTGTATGACACTCTACCAAGTGTCATAATTTGATTGGATCTCTCTTATTTAATTGTTACATGGCTCAACCCATTTCATCCTCATTCTTTTGTTGATGTGGCTTCAAAACCTCTACTAGTTTTCCAAGTGGCAAGATCTCATTGGCTCATGTTATATGTGACTTTGTCATATGAAACTTATGATGGACTCGAATGCTACAATGCTTTACCAAGTGTCACATTTTGATTTGATCATATATTCATTGGGTTTCATGAATTATTTTAATTGTGATACTGGCATGATGCATGGGTCCACATGTCTTTAGCCTATTGCTACCAATTATTTAGTGGATTTCACATAGCATCTAGCTATATAAGATTTAAAGACTCGCCATCAAGTGTCATCTTTTCATGCAATAATAGTATTGTTGAAATTAAATATTGAACCTTAGCTATGAGGAGCATGAATTAGTTCCAAGTGGCATGATATAATTGGGTCATTAGGTCATAAACTTTATAACTTCTTTATGAACTTGAAATGCTAGGACTAAGTGACAAGTGGTAGACTCCCATTGGGTCTTGGGGTTGTGAACTTTGTAACACCTCCTTGAACACAAAATATCATGAATGAGTGAAAATTAGCACATTGAAATAGGATCATGGGGTCTCAAGACTGTATAAAATAATGGGATCTTTGGAAGGTTAGAACTGGGCACCATGTGGTATGTTCTGATTGAGTTGTAACTTCTTTGTGAATTGAATGTTGTGAATGAGTGCCAAGTGGAACATTATGATTGGATCATGAGGCTACAAACTTTTAAATACTTTATGAAATTGAAATTTCATGACTAAGTGAAAAGTGGCATACTCCCATTATGTCATGAGGTTGCAAACTTTTCAAAGGATAAAAGATGCATGACAAAGTCTAGAACTTTATGTTGTTGAGTGACTAGTGTATACGACACTACCATGTGTTAGTTGAAGTTGAGCTTGCATGAAGATAATACCAAATGAAAGGTGAAACAGTTAGCAAATCATGAGATAAAATAAAAGGGGCAAGTCTAAAGTCATAAACTTTGAACACTAAATCTGACTTGGACCTTTGTCTAAAAATCTAAATTAAGGTATTTCATAGTCTTGAATATGAATTTTGACATAGTTAAAGTTAAACCATGATTTAAAAACCTTAATTAACTTTAGTCAAGTTTTATGGATCATACCTTGGATATTTGAACTTAACCCCTCATAAGAGTACTTTAAAAAAAATCAAATCATTATAAATATCAATGAACTAGACATTAATGAAATATTTAAAAATTACTTCATTAATTATTTATGATGGACTAACATGAATTTAAAATTTCAAGTCATACAAAGGGGTTTTAGTAATGTGATGCCAATGGTAAGGTATTTATTAGGGTGAATGATCCAAATTTTTCATGGGTTCCCCATTTTGGAAAATGGGGCATGTTGATCTCAATAAATGTTGAACCCTATAGAGAACATAACAATATGTTAGAATTCAAAAAGCCTGGTTTAGAATATAATCCTCAAGTAGTTACTCCTTGGTGAATGCATCAAATAGTATAATTGATTCTCTTCAACTAAAAACCTTTTATTTGATGGATCAAAGCCTAAAAATCTAAAAACCATTCCTACTATTTTTGTTGTTTTTGAATTGGTTGACCAACATGCCTTTGGGTTTTGTAATTATTGACTTCAAGCCTTATGGTCTTCAACATAGGTTCTGATCAAGCACTTTTTAGATATATATAATTATTCTCATATTTTAAGGGGATGGATTGGGAATTTCTCTACTACCATCTAGACATCCATAGCCTTAATGGAGATACCTTTAGCTCCACTCTAGGCCTTGTTCCACTACTAGCTAGGCATTCATAACCTCTGTGGAGGTTACCCAAATTACCTTTGAAGGAATACAACTTATATTGTCAATGTTGTTTCAAATTCACACACACACACACAAATACACACACACACACACAAACACACACACACACACACACACACACACACACACACACACACACACACACACACACACACACACACACACACACACACACACACACACACACACACACACACACACACACACACACACACACACACACACACACACACACACACACACACACACACACACACACACACACACACACACACACACACACACACACACATTTTAAAACCCTTGGATTTTGGGAATTATTTTATTGGTTAGGTTTTAATGGATTTAAGAACTTTTTCTCAAGAATCATTTGCTTTTAGTGACTGAGTTCTACCCAGGCAATCTTCTGATGTGAGATTAAGTGCTAGTATGTATGGACTTTCATAATTTTAGGACTTTTATTTGATCAAATGCATGCTTTATTAGAAATAGATTAAAATCAAAATAAAAGAAAAAACTCCATGAAATGGCAACTTCAAAATTTAATTCTTCCATCTCTCCAAACCGACACATAGTGTAGTCCCTTACTTTAGACAACTAATTATTAGGATGCACTTGGGTCTCAAAAGTTCAACTGTCAGATTTCAGAACTTGGAGCGAATTCAAGAGGAAATTAGGATTTTTCCTAGAGGGAATATTTTTAATATACAACACATAAAAACTAATATAAGGAAATAAAAGAATCAAAAGAAAACACATAATAATAAATCAAAATATAAAGGAAACTAATCTACCCCTACCTATTTCTACACTAAACCAATTCACAATCCTTTGGTCAAGGTGCAAGGGGTAGTTCAGAAGTAGTGATTCAAGTCCTATCCATTCACTGGTAAAGCTAAGTCATTTCCTGGTAAGTCTTTTAATATGAACACATCATCATCCAATATCTTTATAATTTGATACAACCTAATATAAAATGGCACAAATTTGTCATGATGGCCTTTTTTCTCATGGGCTTTGTCCCATAGTAAGACCAAGTCTAAAATTTTGAAAGTTTTGATTTTATATCTCTTGTCAAACCACCTTTTGACTACATACTATTTTTTGCTAAAATTATCGAGAGTTTCATATCTAGCATCTTCTATTTGGATGATATTAAATATTATTGATTGAATTATTTCATCATCATCAATATATTCAGCCATGAACTCATAATTAGGCAACTATAATGTGATGAGAAATATTGGTTATTACCCATACACTAGTAAGAATGGAGATAAATGAGCTTGCTTGTATTTGGTTTGATCTTCTCAGAGAGCATATTTCAATAGTGACTGCCATTCACTTGAATTTTTATCTGTTGACTTTTTTATTTCATTCATCAAGTTGTTATTAGTTGATTCAACAACACCATTCCCTTATAAATAATGGTTTGAGGAAAACTTGACAACAATCTTTTTGTCATAGGCCTACTCTAAAAATTTTGTATATTATAAAGTTGAACCATTATCACAGACTAGAGACAAGGGGATCCCAAATCTAGTTTTAATATTTTCCTCTAAGAATTTGATGACCTCAATTACCATATAGTTATTAGTGGTAATTACTTCAATCCACCTGGTGAAATAGTCAATGGCTGTCAGTACTAATTTTTGGCTCATTAATCCCTATTGGAAAAATGGATTTGTTTTAATCACTAGTTGCAAAGGCATGGTTGCCCTTACTTATTTGTTTTTAAACACTTGACACTGATGGCATGATCAAACATGAGAATGTGCATCCTTGAACATTGTAGGTCACTAATAGATTGCTCTAAGTATTTTGTGGGTAGTGGTTCTTCCTGAAGGATGTTTGCTTCCTGATTTCTCATGGAAGTTATTGAGTATGTTCATAGTTTCCTTTCTAGAGACACATCTTAAGTAGATCCCTTCATAGTTTTTTATATAAAGAACACTTATTTTGATCATGAAGTGTACACTTTTGATTCTAAGTGCTCTCCTTTATTTTATTTTCAATTCTAGGGGAAAGTGTCATTTAATAGGTAATAGATAATGTCCTTGTACTAGTCTTTACTTGAGACCAGGTATGCTTCCACTTATGAAACATCAATTATAAGGTCAATCTTCATAATCAAATAAATTAAACCTTGGCCCTGCACCATATTAGAAGACTTAATCTATATGTTGTATTCCTAGAGTTTAATCATCCACTTCCCTCATCTTTCCCCTAACTTGTTCTGGCTAAGCATAAGCTTAACAGCAAGGTTAGGTACAATGGCATGAGTGTTATTTTTGAGGATGTAATATCTAAAGTTTTTTAAAAAACTTTACCAAGGATTATGCTTGTTTGTCTAAGAGTGGATATCTCAATTCAACATCCTTTAATTTTTTACTCAAAGGAGATCAGGTGTTCTTCATTATCTATTTTTTGCATTAAGATAATAGTAATCATGTGATCAGAAGCAAAATAATAAATGTATAAATCTTTACCAAAATTTAGGATAATTAATATAGGTGCTTGTACTATGTCTTCTTTGATGTCTTGAAAATATTTCTTAGCCTCAGATGTCTAATCAATCTTTGTGTCCTTTTTCAACATAGCATTTATGGGTCTCACAATTTTGGAAAAACTTCAAATGAATTTGTATATAAAGTTAATTTTTCTAAAAAATTCTTTTATATCTTTCTTACTATTAGGAAAATCAACATTAAAGATAACATTAATTTTTTTAGGTTCAATATCCATACCATCCTTTGTGATTAAATGTCCCAAGAGCTTACCTTCAGTTACATAAAAGATACTCTTATTGGGGTTCATAGAGATACCAAAGGTCCTAAATTTCTCTAGGACTTGTTGAACGTGCATCATGTGATTTTTCTTGTTCTTAGAGAAAATGGTTAAGTCATCCATGTAAATAATAATACACTTACCAATTATTCCTTAGAATTCATGATCCATGGCACATTAAAAGGTATCCCTAACATTAATGAGCCCAAAAGGCATCCCCCTATATGTGAACATTCCCCACTTGGTTTTGAATGCAGTCTTCATTGTGGCTTATTTTTTGAATAGCACTTGGCTATAGCTTTAAAGACCATAAAGGACATAATTTGAGAGATACTAACCATTTGAATTACCTCATTCAAAGAGGTAAATTGGTAGTTATCTATTTTTGAATATCTTGAGGTTTATGGAAGTCCACACAGAGTCTAATCTCACCATTCCTTTTCTTAGCTGGAACAAGGTTAGCCTCCAATATGGAGTGTCTAATCATGAAGATAGTTCTTATATCCAGTAATTTCTTTACTTCATTATAAATGAGAGGCTCCAAAACTAGATTTATGAGACTCTACCTTTGTCTAAAATGTTTAGATGCTCATTTTAAAGGGATTGTGTGAGTGATGACCTAGGTGTCGAAGACTCTAAGATCTTCATAAGACCATGTAAGGACATCCTTGAATTTAGACAATATTTTAGTTGCTTTGGTTAATTTATCCTTAGTATAGGCCATCTTGATGTTGATATTTTAGGGATTACTCAATAAACCTAAGTTTATCTACATGTAGTCATTGACACTTACCTTGGGTACCTTGGTATCACTTGTTGACTTATCTTGATCAAATATCCTTTACATAAACACCATGACCTTAGGAATTATATTCTTCTTGAGTTATATTATGCCATATTAATTGGTTTTGACCTCCTTTGTACACTCTTCTTCATGTTCATCAATTATGTGTGACTCAAATACTCTTGAACTAGTCATGAAATTTATGATTTGCTTATCATCATCAAACACCTAGAAGTTATCAATGCTATATAGAATATATGGGCATAATATCATTTTAAGAGAGCCTTGAGAGGGATAAATTTATTTTTGTATAAGCCAACATGTCTACCAACTGATTTTGATCTTTGCGTATAAAGGAAATGTTAAATGCTTTGAAACTCTCAATTAAATCCCAAGCTCTAATTTACATTTATTTAAATAAGAAAACTTGTATTGATAATAAATATGTACCTACTTAACAATTAATTCTAAATCACCATAGACTAATAATTTTTTTACCTTATGTTTGATAGAAAATTGAATTCCTAATATTAAGGCCTCATACTCTACAAGATTATTAGTGGATGGAAATTGAATTCTATAAGATGCCAAATATTGTTTACCAACCAAGTTTGTTAATACTATACCTATCCCTAAGCCTTATTTAGCTCTCACACCATCAAATTACATTGTCTATAATCCTTCATCTTTGGCCACTTGATTATTTTCATTAAACTCATCATCATCAATATCATACATGCTTAAGTTTATGGATTGGAAATTTACCTTCTCATTTTTGGAGTTATATTCTATTATCATAAACTTCATTCTCAGATCCCACTTGATCTAGATTTGATTGGTCACACCTCTCCAAGATAGACACATATGTGAGAAATTTATTTAAATGTATCCATTGAGGGATTTTGTCTATTCTCTACTCAATAACATCCCATATGCTTATGGGATTTCTATGACTTCAATATCAATGATTTATTGAATTTGGGGCCCATGAGCTATCTACATATGAACTTTCAATAATTATAATACCACCTTGACCTTTGACTTGTCTAATTAGACAAAAAATAAATTAAATTTAATTGGATGTAGTTCTACATTTTCACAAATACATGTAGGCATTATGTTAGTAGATGCCCCAAAATCAAGTAAATAATTATGCACATTTTTTCCAAAAATTCTAACAGTCAATAGAAATGAAGGAACCTTAGGCTTACTTTTATACATTATTATGTTTACATTAGTAGATTTAGATTTACCTTTATCTCATTTCTCAATTAATGATTTTAGTAGAAAATCATGTTGCTTAGTGTTTTGAGAAAGCTCGTGAAAGGTAATATTATCTTTGATCTTCTTCATATCTTCCACAATGTTGTACATAGCCTTAGATCTAATTGTAGCTGACTCTATAGTTGGTTAATTTTACCTTCCCTTTAATATATGGCATCATTATTGGTTATATGATATGGGGGAGTGTCAACTTTGTTAGCAGGTGTGGAAGTTGTCACCGGTCCTTTTTGAGCTATATTCCTCAAGGCATAATTGCTCTTTTGGTAATACTAAAAAATGTGGACCTCACTTGTGTTACTTTCAAGCTCATTCTCTTATTTGTCTATAAACTTGTAAGTTTTAAACATAAGGGCCATTTGTATAGCTTTAGATCCATTGTCAGGTGTTCTTATATTTCTATAATTACTAGAATTGCCTTAATTATCTAGGATAATGTCATAACTTTTTATCTCACCTCAAAACATTTCAAAAGCATTAAAAAAATTTATGTATTATAGCTCTCCATGTTGGGTCATGTTATGGAAACTACATCAATTGGGTAAGGCTAATTCATAGATATTTATTTTAGGCATCTTATTGCTTTGGGGTTCATTATTGTTATTATTATTATTAGACCAGTTGAAAGGTCTATTATACTTTTGAAATGTGTAATTTATATTAGAACCTTCCCCCATGTTTCCCATTTGACTTTGTGAATTCAAAAATTCATTAACTCATTTTTGGTCCATTATTTGAATTGATTCTAAGTATCCCTATAAGGAGTTAGGATTATCATTCTAGACTAGGTTATGGATAATGTTCTAGGTATTAACTTTGTTAACATGGACCAAATATTGACTATTATTTTGGGCATGAGCCCCAGTATTGGACTAATTGAAGAATCCTAGTTGTTGACCAGGAGATTAATGGATTAATGGTAATTGGTTGAGGCTAGGTATTTGGTTTTATTTTGTTTTCTATTTTAAACTAGGTTTAGAGCAAGAAAAGTTAGGTTGATGTTTGGGATAACAGCATCAAGGTGCCCTTATGGGTGCATTTACTCATCGATGTGTATGGCCTTTGCATATGTGAGTGGTAAAATATTGACATTCATATCCCTATAAAAAAAGATAATAGTCATTGGGTCTAAGATGTTTTTATAAATTTCAAGCGTTAGGTCATCTGAAAGATGATAGGGAGATATGGTGAGGCTATATATCTTCTAGAATTTAGCATTAAAGGTTCTTATAGGCTCACTCAGTTCTCATTTTAAAATAGTGAATTGTTGGTAAATAATCCCAAGGCTAATGACATTTCCAAATTATTAAATGAAGGTATCATTAAATTGGTTCCACCCTATGATGGAATCCTGTAGTAAATTGAGGAACCAATCATAGGTTGCTTCCCTAAATGTAAATGGGAAGAGTTTATAGGATACATCTTCATGGATGATATTCAAAATTCTAAAATTTTCCTTGAACAACTTGTTATGTTCTTCAAAATTTATACTTATAGATAGATTAAAGAGGGGGAGGTATTTTTTAGCGTTCCTAAGAAAATCATGCATAGGACTAGGTACATTTATGGAAGATCCTCCTAACCATGTCATGATTGGCTAGATGTAAAATAAAGGAGGTGGATGCTAGTTCACTAGAGAGGTAGGGTTGGATTTGGACTTCCTACGTATCCTTTTGTTGGCTATATATTTGTTATGGGTTTCTAAATATCCAAGGGGAACTCTAATTTTAGAGCAAGATCTGGTTCAAATCCTAGTAATTGTAGGATGCTCTACAAAGGATATATGCTATAAATCCAAATTATCTCATAGGTTCATCAAATATTAATAAAGGAGGTAAATATTGGTCAAATAGACATAAAGGAACCCCACACAAGGGTCCATAATTAAGTAGAGTGGTCTTATTTTACATTTGCCAGCCTAGATCCTTCAAAACTTTTAAGCCTGCATAAACATTTGTCAAAAACATGGTCTAACCTATAAAGATCAATGTTAGACAAGATATTTCAAGTAAAATTTGGTGTATTATACTTATTAGAACATTTTAGAGTGATATCATGAAAATAATATATTAATGTTACATGAACAAACCCAATTTAAATCTCTAAAGCCTTGACTTAGTAATCTTTCACAAATAATCAACTTAGACAATGATATTTACACTTATCTATTATAGGTCTAAATTTCTTAGTTCAAATTATCTATACCTTTAAAAATATAGATGAAAAAAAGCTTGATCTATCCAAATAATTCAATGAAATGCCTATTTTTTATGCCTTTAAATGAAATTTAAACAGATTGGAGGGGTAATGCCAGAATATCTTCAGACTTGAGACAATATTTCAAGGATTCACAAATATATTTCAAAGGTTGAAAAAATATAACAAGATATGAAATGAAACTATAGTGTTTACAATCTTTGTGTATTTAAAGAAATTATTCCATATTTGAACCCAAATACACTATAATTTTACTCAAAACAAACAAGCAAAAGTCCTTCCTTCTAGTAATAGCTTTTCTCCTATTAATATACATTTGTGTCAAAGATGCACTACTAATAGTAGAGTAAATGTATCTAAGTTTATTGTGTAGATCTTGGAAGACCTTAGGGCTTAATTCAATTTTGTTGGAATGACTATATGACTACCACCTTTGGTTTACAAGTAGACCCTATTGTTGGGACAATAGTAGCTTTGTAGTGACATAATCTATTAGAGATTTATTCTTATTGTTATGGTGAAAATTACTTAATATTTTTCCAATTTATTTCCCAAAATTAAACAAATAGATGTATTTTTACAGTGAACAGTAATCTAAGGTGATTCGTAAAAAAATCAAAAAGGAAGGAAGGTAGAGTAGAAAAGAAGGTTTATTTTGCAATAACAAAGAAAAATAAATTTCCTTTAGTTATTTCTAATGATAGTGAAAATAAAACTAACATTAATGATATTATAGTGTTGAACTCAAAATACCATAAATGTAGTGGTCATTCTAGGGTAAATAATATGCACATATCTAAGAAGTGTGCTTTAATAATGACTTCCCACAATAAATTTCCTTAATCACATTTGTTTGTAGAACAAAAAGAAAATAGATCATACATAGACAAATATTGTTATGATATCATAAAGCACAAACTAATAGAATATGTTTAAAACACCACTATAATATTTAACCATTAGATAAATGAAGTCCTTTGTCATTTGAAAAACTTGAGAAACAATAAAATATGAAAGCAATGAAATAATCAATAAATTACCAAAATTGCTCTTTCTATTTACATTAATTTCACAAAGATATGTTCTAAAGTACAAATGAAGGGGACAACCCCTATATATAGGCCTCCTTGATGCCTAAGATGGTTACATTGGACTGAATACATGACATCTATCAGTGGACGTAAGTCCCTCATGTTCTAAAAAACTAAATAATATTCCCTATTCAAAGAGGGAATATTTTACAATATATTTATTATAAATAGAACATGAAATTCATTGAAAGAAATCTTGAAAATGACTATCTTGCTCTTGAGGTAATAATCTAGGATCCTAATGATGTCAATGATGATAAATATCTCAATGTAGCCAAAGAAGAAGAAATTCCAAGAGGCATTGAAGAGGAAGAAGCTCATGTGGTGACCATCTATGGCTTGTTACTTGCCTGCTTCTTAGCTTCTATCTATAATTTCCATTCCTTAGAGTATTTATTGTAATCACTATTAATAAATTTCAAATCTATAATGGGTTCCTTTATTAATTTGATGGTGAACCCTAACATTACATCATGCTTATTAAAAATAGGTCTTAAATCCTCATTTATTGCCACTACCTTTTATATTATTTGATGGGTCAATGTTTCCAATTCTACCATCTCTTACCCAAAGGTCACTCCTCTATCCATAGTATTCTTTCTCAAATTGACTACAAAATTTTGGAGCTAGAATTTGAAAGCATCCTTGATGATGATGGAACCATCCTTGTTAGCAAGGTGTGTGATTTTAGACTCTTTAAGTAGAGTTATAACTCTATCACCCAGATGGGTAACGGATTGGCCCAAAGATCTCATGTCATCAATCCACTAGTTCAAATATTTCTTTCTTCTAATTATATAGGACTAATCAATGCTCAAGTCCTCTAATGGGATAAAGTTCAGGTCTTCAAATTTATTCAATCTAATCAACTCAACCAAGTTGATTACGTTATTGTCATAGGTCCCATAGGTACTATTTTCCTTAATAATTTTGTTGTAGACTTCATCCCCTCCTTTGTGATAGTCTCCTATGGTAATGTGGCTTTGTGTTGTTACTCTAGCTCTGTTATTCTTTGTTTCATCCCTTTTACCAATTTTGTGGCTACATCATCATATGCCTTTAGATATAAAAAGGGAACATCTTCATATTATTTCATCTAGCCATTATGAGCTCTTTTCTTCTTGGTTATTGCAAATAGGGTTTCTTTGAAGCCATATATAGTTGTCTTATCTAGATGAGTTACCTTTATTTTAGCTAGCCTCTTTATTTCTTTAGAATTTTTTTCAAATTATAGTGAGACGTATGGAGGGTCTACTATAACCAAATATTGCCTTTTTATTATGGACAATTGCATTTTTTTTATCCAAGATTTATTTGAAATGTCCCCCTAAGGCTAAATAAATGGTTCAGTTGATGAGATGGTGTCAGTCTTAGGAAGGAAAAAGTTTAGGAAGTAAAAGTGGAGATGACCAAGATGAAGGTAGAATTGGGGGATGAGGTGGGAAGTGTTAATTCTAAGTATACAAAAGAGCTAATGCTATTTGGAGTACTATTTGGTAATAAAGGAACCTATGATATGGAAATAGTAGGAATTTTCTTTAGAAATTGAGGATCGAGCCTAGGCATGGGCCTAGGAATAATTGGAGGTAAATTGGCCATCACAAAGACCTTGGAATTGGATGATACAATAAAAGGATTTATAGTGAGAAAAGGGATAGTCATGGGCTTAATCACATGTCTTATGAGGGGCTTGTAGGGCATTAGTTTCATGTGATCTAGCATTAGGGGTTCACAAAATATACCCAAGGGTTGGCTACTTAGAAGTAATGGAGGTAAATAAACACATTCTTGACATGTCATACTTGGTTCCTTTTTGATAGCAAGTAGGGAAGGTAGCTTTGATGCAAAAGTTATTGGTGCCACAGTGGGTGGTGTTATTTCCTCAATTGAATATGAAATAGGCACCATTGAAGGTTTTACCTGCATTAAGGTAACTTTCTAGACCTAGGATTGGGTATCAAATGTTGTTTCTAAAATATAAACCTTCTCAATATGTTTCCTAGTCTCAGCTCTTCCCTTCCTAAAGTGGGAGAAAATGCTTGAAATATCCTTTGTATAAGTTAAAGTTCAGTTGGTATTTTTTCTTCATCACTAGCAACATGATCTATGGATGTAGATGGACCTACTTGATCACCCTCATGTTTGAAAACTCTATAAAAACCTACATCCTTTAATCTACCCTTAACAAGAGGAATGCTAGCATCCTTAAATATCTACTTTACCTCTTGATTATTGGTGATATTGATGTAGAGCATGTCCTCATGATCAGTCTCATGGTGGTAGGTGATGTTTAGGGTTGACTTGTGTTTAATTCAATGTTTGAAACTAATATGATCTGGGTCCCATTGTATTTTTTCATCTCTCTCCAAATCAAAAGTAGGTCTTTGCTTGGCCACAGTAATGACACAGTACTAGTTTTCAATTTGAAACCTACCAATGCTAGATAGTTGAGGATGAACCAATCATTTTTTTTTGTTTTTGCACAATATTTCCACCCTTGTGATTAATTGAAAATAAATTTCTTACTCAGGCAACTTGTCCATCAGTATAATGGGAAACTTTTAGGGGTTGTCTTGATTCTACTATCCTGACCACTATGCAATATAAGTAATATCAATATGCTCCAAGTGTGATAGTGTTAGTCTAATTTCCTCTAACATTATAAGCATGAGACTTTCATGGATTACCCTATATACTACAAGGATAAATGTTCACCTATGGCCCTCATCTCCTATTTGTACTTATACACTCTAAACTTTGAGAAGGTGTGAAGCACAATCCCTTTCAATTTAGGGTGAGGTGAGGGAACTTTCGAGTGGCATGGATGACATCCATCAAGTAGGATATCATGTAAAAATAATCCTTATGGTTGGCCATAACATTTTTGATATGTGTTTCTAGGTTACATGATATAATCTCTTCCAAAGAGGGAATCTTTCCAATCTATTAGCATTGACAATGATTGGATCACTTTCTCATCTACATGAACTATTTATTCAATCCCATATAACCAATTCATCATGGCCATGACCATTTATACTCCCTTTTTGAATTAAGTGATGGAAATTTGGATGATTTTTATTTTTCATACAAACTTCCTCTTGTTCTTAGCCTAATCTCTCAAAACTTCCCTGATATCATGAGTTTAGAGCCATAGAGTCATAGTTTACTAATTGTATATGATCTCTGATTTGGGAAAATCATAGTAATCTTGAAATTCTAGCCTAGCTATGAAAGCAATGTCTTTGCTTGAATTCAAAATTAATTTACCTAGACTAAATAACAACTAAATGTGAGCCTATTGCTTTGAGATGGAAATCTTTAAACTTCAAATTTTGAATCAAACAGAGCAACGTGAGTCATAAATGGAAAGTGTTTTAATTTGCCTTGATTTAAATATGGGTTGGCTCTTTAGTTTTATTATAATTGATTTTAAAATTTATTTTGAGGAAACATCCAATCACTGCCTTCTATTTGTCCATGTTTCCTATCATCATAGGGTTGACTCTTTTAATGAAGTGACTTGGCTTTATATCTTCCAAAATGATCCCCATTAGCATTTAATTCACACTCACATTTTTAGTGAAGTGAATTCACTTTATATCTTCTAAAATGATCCACATTAGAATTTAATTCACACCTACAATTGGCACTTTATAAATAGCTATATGCTACATAGGTATTACTTTTTGACATGTACCCAACACTTGGTGTCATTTCAAGAATTTTAACCTTCTATTTTAAATATTGAACCACTCAAGTGGATTATGTGACACTCTATCAAGTATCATATTTTTATTGGATTGATCTTAATTAATTATTGCATTATTACCCCTTTCATATTTTGGATGATGTGGCTTCGAAAAATCTACTATTTTTCCAAGTGGAAAGTTCTCATTGGCTTATACTATTGTGAATATTTGTTGTATGAACATTCTAATGGACTTTAATGTTACAATGCATTACCAAGTGTCACATTTTGATTTGATTATGTAGTCATTAGGTTTCATGGCTTCTTTTAATGGTGTTATTTCCATGATACATGGGTCCACATGTCTTCAACCCATTACTCCTAACTATCAGGTGGCTTCCTCATAGAATTTACCTATGCAAGATTTAGTAACTCATTTCCAAGTGGAATCTTCTCATGTAATCATAGTATTATTGAAACTATGAACTTAAAATGTCACAAATGAGTGCCAAGTGGCACACTATGATAGGATCATAGCTTTGTGAGACTTTATAAAATAATAAGATCTTTAAAAGGCCATGATAAGGTGCCACATGGAATGTTTTGATTGAATTGTAACTTCTTCATGAATTGAAATACCATAAATGAGTGACAAGTGGCATGTTAAAATTGGATTGCAGGGTTGAAAACTTTATAACTGCTTCATGAACTTAAAATGATATGAATGAGTGATAAGTGGAAAATTTCCACTGGATTTCAAGGTCAAAAAATTTTCAAAGGCTAAAATATGCATGACAAATTTTAGAAATTTATGTGGCTGAGTGACTAGTGCATGTGACATTGTCATGTGTCAATTGAGGTTGAGTTGGTGTCGAGTTCCTGCCAAATGAAAGGTGAAAAAGTTATCAAATTATGAGATAAAATAAAACAAGTCTAAATTCATAAAATTTTAACATATAATATGACTTGGACCTTTGTTTAAAACTTGAAATTAAGGTATGTCATAGTCTCAAATATGAATTTTGACATAGTTAAACTTAAACCATGATTCAGAAACCTTGATTAAGTAACTTTTGTCAAGTTATATAGATGATACCTTAGATATTTGAATGTAACCCATCATAATATAACTTTTAAACAAATAATATCATTATAAATCTCAATGAACTAAACATTAATGATATATTTAAAAAGTACTTCATTAATTATTTGTCATGGACTAACATGACTTTAAATCTTTCAAGTCATACAAAGGGGTTTTAGTCATGTGATGCCAATGGTAAGGTATTTATCAAGGTGAATGATCCAATTTTTTCATGGGGTCCCCATTTTGGAAAATGGGGCATGGTGATCTCCACACATCCTAAATGGTATGCTTAGGTAAGAATGATGTTCAAGAATCAGTTTCACCAAATATTTAACCCTAAAATTCTAGATTAGGGTTACCTATGGTTAAAGGGGACAAAGATAACCTAAGCTATAATGGTGATAAATTATTGCTATAGGAGGTCAATTAAATGTTAAACTTAGATATAACATATGATGAATTCATTAAAATGATATAGACTAAAAACAATAAGTATAACTATGATAAATATGAAAATAACAAAGAAGTAATGTACTTAGTTGGTTCTAATTATAACACAATTTTGGATATATAACAATAAGGATATAGACTAGAAGGATATTCTATAAAAATCATCATATTTTGGATTGGTTACTTCTAGAGTTGTAGACACGGTTAGCCTTGGATAGTTATGATGATAATACTGTCTAAACGTAATGTAGGTGTACTATATGGAATACCTACTAGAAAAGGATGTGACCAATTAGATGCTTTTGGGTTTTTCTTCACCTTCACTCTAGTGCATTTATATCTATGTCATAAGTTATCACTCATGAAATTTGAAAACCCTAGTTCTTTATCTGCATAGTGACCTTGAGGAAAAATGGGTTTTTGGGCACATAGTGTCAAGCTGACCCCAAAGATCCCTCTTTTAAATAGCATTGCCTACTTAGCTAATACTCTAAAGAGGGATTCATATTGATTTATTTATCCCATGCATGTTGGCTTTTTTTTTAATCATGCAATATGTAGAAAGTAAATACAATAGTTACCTAGCTTAGAAATTGACAAATTTATCTCTTCAGGTCCTCCTTCAGTAATTTAAACCTATGTATGTGTTTCCTTATGACTAATATGAAAATAGGAGAAAATAGGGAAGCTTTTCTTTATTAATTTCTTGATTGAATGATTTGATATGTTGCCTTAGGTATTTTTTTAAATGATATATGAATGAGTGTTGATATTATATTTATATCAAACCCTTTGGAGAAATAACTTAAATTAAAATACTTAGGTTAAGCATTAGGATACATTTCATTTACAAATTAGATCACTTTAAGTCACTAGACACTTACATCATAACATGACACTTACATCAGAGTAGGACACCTTTGTTGACACACGTGTTTATCCAATAATTAAGTGTTTAGGGAATAAGAAAGTAGGTACAAACTCAGAACTTGTAGAGGTGGAAGATAAGTAGGTTTCAAGCATTCTAGGAAAGATAGAAGGTCTAGGTTATCAACACAATACTAGTCAAACCAAGAGGTAGGCCAAGGGGAATAAGATAGAGTAGATGCAAGACTTATAAAAGTGGGAATGGTCCAAAACTGAGAGGAGCAACCAAGGTATGATTTTTCCAAGTGTACAAGACTAAGGTGTTATATAATCCATAAATATCATCTACATTTTCCAACTCATTAAAAAACATGTGTCATCAAGTGACAAGTGGTCATTTCTTCATCTCCATCCCCACCACCTTCACCACCATTGTCCATATATTCCATAACTTCATTGTTGATACCCCAAACTATTGATTATATGGTAACATGTATTTAGAAATAAGTTATATTAGGTCAGCCTCTAGTAGAAAAATATCACCCAAACCAACCCAAGCCACAAGGTGATACTGAAGAATAACAAACATAAGAATATATAAAGGCCAAGGCTAATTAGACAAAGCCAAGGTTGATGAAGAAAAGTCTATGGAGGAGTAGCCTATAAATGAGGAAGAAGAGGAAAATAAAAAGTGATAAGAATAATAAGACACAAAAGAGGTGCAGGTAAAATACGAAGAGTATGAGTAAGAAGCCAAGGATGTTGAGGAGAAAAAATGAAGATATGTGCAAACAAGGAAAACAAAACAAGAAAGTTGAGGTTGACCCAATAGCCAAGGAAGCTAAATATAAGAATAAATAATATATGTGCAAGTAGGAATAACTAAAAAAGAAAGACAAAAATAAATAAATAATAAATGATGTTACAGAATAATATGTGAATGAACTAGTAAACAAATGACAATAACGTAGGTAGAACAAGTTGCCAAGGAAAAATAAAAACACAAGAAAAATCATAAGTAATAAATGGAAGAAAAATTCTAAGGAGTTGAGGGCCATGAGCAAGTGAAAACATGGCATCTATCTAAAACCAAAAAGGGCATGACCTTTAATGTCCAAGCACAGTCGTCAACCATATCTACAAGATCAAGATCAACTAAATTATAAGCCTAAGAAGAGGCATTATAGTACAAATCACATACCATAAGTCATTGGATTTTGGATATCCAAGCCCTACTTAAAATAATAACATTCACACTCCTTATCACACAAATCATAAATTATTTCACATAATCAATAAGTATTAAGAATTTATTTCTACTAGCAACAATAAGCCAATAATTATATATGAATGTTTCAAAATTAACCTTGAAAAAAAATATTAAAGGATTTGTTGCCTTTAAATATTACATTTTATATAATTTTTTTGAGATCAAGAATCACAACACTTATTTGTAGGAGGATAATGTTGAGCTCCATGAGAGATTAACCAAATCACAAAAACTCATATATGACACATATTTAGTGTTGTTCATACAAGTTTTGGTATAGTAGGTAATGTTTAAGGAGAATCAATTTATGGATATATTAAAATAGCCTACACAATATTGGGTTGTCACACAATGATTTTAATAACTGTGAGCTCGATTTCAACACATGTGATTGAGAATAATAGCCATCTTCAAGTTATTCAAATAATATGATAAGGTTAATTATATTTGATACATAAATCAATCCAAACCTCTCCAAGGCTAAAAAAATCCAAAGGAGTCATAGAATTCCAATGATCAGACCAATTGAGATGGAAATTGTAATTAAATAATCTCTTAGTCTCATAGATAATGTTATGCATAGGATGTACACTTGAGATAATGAAATGATCCATAACATGTTAATATGTGTGTAGACATAGAGATATTCAGACAAAATGGAGTTGAAATCATATGGCATCTCACTCAAGGTCACTAAACACAAGCCTATCATTGCAATCATATATGATGGGGATATTTAGAATAGTTTATAGATATAAACTCCATTGTGCACATTAATCACAATGATACGAGGCATCATAGAGGATTAGTGCTAATTTAAATATGATTTTTCAAATCTTGACAATTCATTTCAAGTGATCATTGACAAACCACAATTAATTCCACTTGCCCAAATCATATAAGCCTTCTAAGTGAAGAAAACATCTCAAGCACTACAACAAGCATCCTAATCACAACCACTACCTATAGCATATGACTCTAAGGTATCAAAAACATTATTAATGGGTATATTATATCCTCTACCATCAGAGGTGGCTTGACTTCATCTTCATATTCCATGCCTCCAACTTCATAGTAACGTACTTCAAATGAAAAAAAAAAATCATTTTTAAATTTGTAAAATGTGATAAAGAAATAAGCTTTGGGAGTGAAACCAGGAAGATTGAAAACCCATAAAGAGTGGCATCATGGTCATGCCAATATATTAAAAACTTATAAAGGGTGTTATATTGGTACACTATTTAGTTGAAAACCTAAAAGGGTAAGTAATTAGTGTGCAAGAGGTTAAAATAGGTAAAATTCACTTTGAGTGATAATTACAATCATTGCCTTTTTTACCAACCCCACAACTCAGTGTAGATAGCTCCACTAGTTCTAGGCTTTGGTACCCACCTTTTAACTTTGTCTTAGGATGAGACAACTATTTAAGTCCATAAAAGTGTTGATAGTAAATTAGGAAGTGTAAAATTGTAGAAGTAATGTATAAGTGACAAGTTTGTGATATAGAATATTATCTAGGTAATTTAACTTTTCTTAATATCAAAATAATGTAGAAGATGAAAATCCTCCTTAAATTCTATATTTAAATGCTCATGAAGGTGATGTGATAGAGCCTCCTCACAACTCTATAAATACAATAAATTGTAAAATAAAATATACATCCATATATGAGAAACATAATGCCATAGAGATCATGGTAGCTTGAGAGTTTTTGTGTTGTGTAATTTATATGCATTGATTTTTCTTAACTATTTATTTTAGGTTCTATGCAAATATACATATATAATATATTTAATATGTTTGAGTTGACTAACCAAATTTCTTTGGAAATGAAAAAGCATTAATTATGAATGAGTTTACTACAAAATAAATCCATAATCAGTGAAATGTATAACTTCCTATAGTCTAAAGTTGATCTCACATTGCATACTATAAAAGATTAGCATGTTTTGATGAGCAATTCTAGGAACCTCTACTAATAATTTTAAATAGAGTTTCCATGGACTAAATGGATAAGTTTGGAGATTGCATGAGTAAAATCTTGTCTTTTCAAGGTTATTTTTCGCTATGAAATGGACATCTAATGCCTATGCCTATTTGCACCATTATTTATCCAAAAAGAATGGATTGCCACTTCAAGTCTATAGAAATTATTAAAGAGGTGAGGGTATTAATGGAAATACAAACATAAATGAGGGAGAGAACAAGAATTACATGACATAGAGGGAATTGAAAATAAATAGGGTAAGTTATAAGTTGATAGTTTTATCATTATACTATAATTCATGTTATTTATTATAAAACTAGGCAAATGGTTCATCCATTTTCTCTCAGTCACTCTCTCCAATATATGAAATAAAGGGAAATGGAATATATAAACTGCATGATTTGTTATGTTCTTGTTATATGACCTAGGGCATCCTCTTGTTATAATTAATGATATTATAAGCTCCTAAATTTATATTATAATTATAATATAGATAGTTATACTCCTTTTATGGCACTGATATTTATTTGGAAGAATCCTTGTAATTTTTATATCTTAACTCTAGATACTATGAATCAGGGTATAAAAGACTAAAATTCAAAACAATTACACATAGAGAACAATTTCATATCTAGTTAATAGATATTAAGATAACAGACAAAGTATAAGTTATCATATATAAAAGAAATAAAATATATCAATGTTTCTTTAAATTGATGATGATTTTTATGGAAATAGATATTATGATCTCATATCAATAATGTAATAACTATATATTGTGATCTAGTTAATATCCTGATCAAAGGAATTGAATATTAAAAAAACTTGTGATTGCATGAATATAAATATTAAGGTTATCTATTTTTTATTAATTTATGATTACCCTTGGTGTATATTTGAACAACCATGGTAATATAAGTCTATCTAAGGTAATAAGGGTTTTTGTGAGTTTTCATCACTAACTATGACTAAAACTTAAACTATTTATACAATCTTATTTCCTTTATGGTTGTAGGAACAAATATGGGTAATAAGGATTTTATTGCATGATGTTTTATTTCCATGCTTGTATTATTTAATATAAGTATTTCCTGACATAACGTATTAATGTAATGTCCTTCTAGATGGTTTTTCCATATTATACAACTATATTGATATAAATAATTGGAATGCACTTTTTAGTATTGTTATACCTAATTAGTTGGAGACTTTACATAAATATTAAGGGTATATCTTTTATAGTAATCTATGATTACCCTTGGTATATATTTGAACAACCATGGTAATATTAGTCTATCTGAGGTGATAATGGTTTTTGTGAGTTTTCATCACTAAATATGACTAAAACATAAAACTTTTATATTATTTTAACTCCTTGATGGTTGTAGGAACAAATATGGGTATAAGGATGTTAGTGTATGATGTTTTATTTTCATTTTTGTCATATTTAATAATCATTAACCATCATAAATTAATCATGTAAGGTCTTTGTAGATGTTTTTTCCATATTATACAATTATACTAATATAAATGATCAAAATGCACTTTTTATTACTATTATACCTATTTAGTTGAGACTTTACATGGAATATTTTGATGGGAAAAATATTGGTAGAACTAAATTAAATTGAATCAAGTGGTGAAATATATTATACATTATTTTGTATTACCATTCATAAAACACATGTTTAATTTTACTTCATAATACCATATATCAACTGATATTTTTTAGTAGATTGAAGAATAAATTGTCTATGTAATCTCTATGTATATTATCTCTAACCTTGTAGCAAGGAAAACTAGGATACCTAAATTGACTGTAGTGACCATTCAACACTTATATTTCACATCATAAATGATGATATTGGGCTTATTTCTTTGTTTTACATTCATACTATGTCAGATTGGTGTAAACACTTTTTAATCCTTGTTGATATAGAAACCCTATTTATGGGGGGATCTAATAAATCCTAAGGGAGTATTACATTTCATATGTTTTTTTACCTTATCTAATGAAATTAATGAACTTGATTTTACTATGGACTATTTTAGTTTTATGAAAATGATACGAGGCTTGATGGTTTTACTTAATCTTGAGTAAATGTATACTTCATTCTAAAATGATTGAACTATTACTTGAATGTTTATTTTTAATAAATTGCAATATATATTCTCTTATGATATCAATATATAAATAACCATGCATTTAGATTTCAAAATAAAATACAATCCTCAATAGGGTGAATGGATGATGACATATCACACATATGGTATGGGACACTTCTATGACATGCTATCATTCAATCACTCTCTCAATGAATAGCCTTCTTCTATTTTATTGTATAGTTTGATACAATCTTTGTTGAATTGAAAGGATGATGACACTTCGAATGGGTGGTATTGGATAATACTATGATGCATTATCATTTTCACACTTATCAAAAATTATTTTTATGTTGAGTTGTGATTTTTTAAATGAATATCATTGTGTTTTTTTATTATTTTTAATAAATATTAGCTGGGTATGGTTTTGGACTTTAGGAATGTGAACAATATATAGATTATGGAAATCTTTAATTTTCCCTTGACTATATAATTGTGAATTTATTTATGATTTCAGATGACATGAGGTAGACTCATTGACTACCAAATATTATGGCCATAAGTATATATACTAAGTGTGTATTAGGAATGTTCTATTTATAGATATAATTCATTCTCAATACTTTATTTATGCTACATGGTACTAGCTATTATAAGAATTGCATACCCACTTTTTTATTTCATGTTGATAGTTTTGCATCTACCTTTCTTATGAAGGATATGACCACTCTCAAAAATGAGAGGTTTGAGTGGGATATTAAAGGATATATGTTTATAGGTAAATCCTTTGATGATGCTCTCCCTCTTCCTGCATAGTTCTCGACAACAATGTTTATCTTCAATGTTCATATGGATTAATTTTTGAATACTTACTCTTGTATGATTGTCTTAGATAATATAATGTAATATATTGTATTATTATTTGAAAATATGATATCATGTATTATTTAAATTTATCAAAATGATAAATAATGCATTAAAGTTTTAAACATTATAATTTATTAATTATTATAATATTATGATAATAATTCAAATTTGGATATAACATTTTATATGTTTTTTAATAGATGAAATTATTTATGGTTTATTCCACTAAGTATAAATTTATACATTATTTTTAGTTGTAATTATAAATGAAATAAAAATGTGTATTTAGTTATTATACTCGATCACTTATTATGAATGAATGCTCTAATTTAAACAAACTGTATGCTTTGATTTTTGTACATGGAGATAATATGAAAACTTATATTAGGATTTTATTTTAAAATAGAAATGGAATATTCTACTTAGTCATTTTAGTGCAAATCTATACTTTTATTCTATAAATAATTGCATATTCTAGTATTTTAACTGGATACAATATGAAAACATGTAATTGAATTTACATTTGATGAAATTAAAAATAATAATATACTTTGAATCTAATTACTTGAATGATTTGAGTGAAAAATAATTTGATCAATATTAATTAATGCATGATATTTTGATATTAAATGCATGTCTTTGGATTAGTTAAGAAACTTTTTAGAAGGATAACTTACAACTGCACAAGGAAACATTTTGTGAGTATGTTTCATGTATCTGATTAGAGGGGTTATTATAGTAATAAAGGACATCAAAATTTGATATTTTTAGTAATATATGATGTGAAGTAATCTTATATCTTTACTTTTAATACACTTAAGAGAAAATTTTGACATGTTGCATATCACACTATTTATGCAAGGGCAATAACTTTAGGAGTTGAAAAATAAGTAGTGTTGGTATATATAAGAATAGAAAATTTATGTAATTTAGAAATACTATGGAGAAGAATGAAGTTGAGAAAAAAATAATTTCTTGAGTAATTTGAGAAGAAATAATTGAAGCATTAAAACTAGTTTGAGAAGGAAAAGAAGCAACAACACAATTAGAAGAAATGAAAAGTGGAAAAAGTTAGAAATACTTTGGGAAACAAAAACATTATCAAGCATGGAAGAGGTCCCTATATAAGGTTGATAATCATTATAAGCATTAAAAAATCATATTTTGACCCTATAGGGTATATCTTTATTTAGGGATTTTATTTGGATATCTTTCAAATTATACAACATTGCATGTATTTCTATAGGATAATATATGATGTTTTGACTAAACAAAGTATTTTAGATTTATCTTTCTCATCATTAGAAACATAAATAGTTTGAGATCCATTCACAACATTATCACATAGTATTTACATTCACAACATTATCATTCACATTTGTATCAAAATAAGGAACATTAGCATCATTTAGACACATTATTTTATTTTTTAAATAAGAATTAGTTTTAATAAAAAAATATTTCAACAAAGTCAATGTGTTTCAAACTTAATATAGAACTTAACCTATTAGTGGTCTTATAATTAATAATCTTAGATGGCATAAGATGAAAACATATATAAAATGCAAATATACACTAGAATTTAAATGATAAATCAAGCACAACAAACTAGGATTTTCAAACCACACACATGGGTTAGGTATAATTATTTAAATAATTATAATTATCCCTATAATATATATATATCCTTATAAGGCAAGGGAACATGTAATGCAGTGTGGGTTAGGTACAATAGAGCATGGGTTCACCAAAATATGAAACCCTAATTTGGGTGTAAAATAACACATGTTCATTGAAATGGATTATGTTAACCTAATTTTACATTATCATGCAATAAACTTACCCCTAAAAACATATATATGATTCATATCCTAACATATTTACAAAAATAAACTTAACTAAGATAAATGAATATTATAGATTAATTAAAAGTTGTAAAGCTAGGATTCTGAGAAAGATATTAGTTTTATGAAAATATATAGAATTATTTACGTTGAAATCAAATGGAAATATGTTCAGGAACCAAGACAAAAAAAACCCATAAATTGTTTTTCAAATTGACAAATGTGAAAATTTGACCATGAGTGGAGTGTTATGCTCTTAATTAATTCTAGGTGTGTACATTATGGCTAAGGTACATTCTTTTTCATTTTTTATTTTTAGTTCAAAAAATTTACATTTTTATTCCTCTACTCCTCAACTCCAAAAACCTCACTCGATTTCTCAAGATTTAATGATAATTGCCATGAAATCCTTATCCTTTATTGAAACCATAATCATCTCACAAAACATTAAAAATTGGTATAGTCATTAATGGGAATGTATTAATTATACCCTTGTCCTTGTAAAATTTTATAATCATCACGTAATTGAGTTTAGAAATCAATCATGGTAATGTAAGCACTAATCCTTATATGTCTTTTCACTTCATGAATAATTATAATTGATGAAATATGGAGACTCCAAATGAAATTATGTTTCATAAATAAAATGTTATAATTTTCTTATCACTCTTGATCTTTTTTAAACTCTTACTTTTATGTCTATCATTTTTTCTATTTTTATGTAAACTAATTCACTTGTGTATATCTCAAATTCAAATTAGGACCCTATTGGCACACAAGACAACACATTAATGGTGGGAAAGCCTATAAAAAGGAGCACAAATACCAGGGAAAATAGATAAAAGGGTTAATGTTACCCAAAAAGAAAAAAGGACTAAGAGCATAGTGATACACTTTTGGTAAAACTTTGAGTGTACTGCTGCACTCCTAGTAAAACCTAGGAAGCAAGAGAAAACAAGGTAAATAAGGAAAACCAAAGAGGAGAGATAAATAAAATGGAGGGAAATGAAATAAAGCCTAAAACATAGGAAATACACACTGATGAGATCCTAATATGAATTGATAAAAAAATTATACATACGTACTCTAAATTAGTGTAAACAAAAATTATGTGTCTATAATATGAATAATCTAAATTAAGTCTATATAGTTAGATACAATAATTGTTATAACTTATAGGTCCAATAATAATTTAATGGAAACATAATCATGATAGATTTTATCTTTTATAATTTTGTATGTGGATTTATGGTACTGAAAAAATGTGTATGTATAAATGCACATTGATTTCCATTGGTATGGATGTGTCTGCAAGGTGATAATTCATGCATGAACAATATTAACTAATTATAAATAGTTAGATATGTATAGTGTTATAATTTCTATGTATTTTACTAAATTAATTAACTAACACTCATTATATATTATGTATTTTACAAGTCTCGGGGTGAATATACAATACTATTTAGTTTCTTATATACTAATTATACATTAATTGCCATCATTTTAGTTATGTCTGGAAAGAAATGAGTCATGCATGAAGAATATCAATTAATTATACATAGTCATATATGGAGGTAATCTCAACAATTGACATGAATCATGATTCAATCAAACTTAATTCCATGTTTGATTGATTTTGTTAAGTAATTAAAACCTAATTAACCATGTAATCAGGGATAATCAAGTAATTTAACCAAATTTGGCATGTAAATGGAAACATGGAATGTGCGGATAAAAAATTTCTCGTACTCAATTATAACCAGTTGGCATAAATAGGGCCTCAACAAAAATAAATTTTATGCTTGATTGAATTCATGGATTAGTTATACTTAATTAACCATGCAATTAGGGATAATCAATTAATTAATACTATGTAGGCATACAAATGGGATAATTGAGTAATTAAACACACCATTCATGTATTAGGGTTAAATAAATTCCTTGAACCTAACTCTATCCAATTGATAAGAATTGAGACATAATCAATCCTAACTCCTTACATGGTTAAGTCCATTAAGTAATCAAACCCATTTATCCATGTAATTGGGCCTAATCTAGTTATTAATCCTAATTAGGCATGTAATTGGGGCTATTTTAAGTCCTCCTAATTATAAATAATTTAAATGAATCATGCCTTGATCAAACCTAACTCCATGTTTGGTTTATTCTATTAAGTAATCAAACACAATTGTCTATGAAATTTGGGATATTCATGTCATTAAAATTAGTTAGGAATGTAATTTGGGATAACCAAAGTATTCAAACCCAATTCTAACAAATTGGCATGAATTAGGTCTATATCAAACTTAATTCCACACCTAGTTGACTCCATTATGTAATTAAACATTATTAGCCATAAAAATAGGATAATTTATTAATTAAAACTAATTAGGCATGCAATTGGGGATAAAGAAAGTAGTCAAAGCTAATATTAACCAGTTATCACAAATTGAGCCTTGATTAAACTAAATTTCATATTTACTTGACTCCATCAAATAATTAAACCCAACTGACCATGGGATTGGAGCTAATCAAGTATTTAAACCAAATTAAGCATGAAATTGGGGTAAATTGAGTAAGTAAACCTACTTCAACGTGTAATTGGAGCTAAAAAAGTCCTCAAACCCAATTCAAACAAATTGACATGAATTGGGACTTGATCATACCCAATTCTATGTTTTGTTTACTCTATTGAGTAATTAAATCCAATTGGGCATTAAATAGAGGTAAATAAATTAATTAACCCCAATTTAGAAAAAAAAATTGTAAATCAAATTTATTGAACCCAATTCTAATGCATTGGAACTAATTGGGCCTTGATCACACCTAGTTGGCTCCACCATGTAATTAAACACAATTAAGAATGTAATAATTAATAATCAAGTAATTAAACATACTTTTCCATGTAATGAGGTCTAAACAAAAACCTTGAGCCTAATTCTAGCTAGTTTTCATGAACAAGACATTGATCAAACCCAATTACTTGTTTGGTTGACTCCATCAAGTAATTAAACCTAATTGGACATGTAATCATGTATAATATAATAATTAAATGTAATTTGGCATGAAATTGATGCTAATTAAAGTCCTTGAACATAATTATATCTAATTGGCATGAAATGGGCCTTGAACTAAACCCAATTCCATGACTGGTTGACTCCATCAAGTAATTAAACCCAATTGGGCATGTATTTTGGGCTAAAATGAGTCATTTAACCTAATTCTAAATAATTATCATTTATTAGACTTTGATCAAACTCAATTTTATTATTTACTAGCTTCATTGAGTAAGTAAACCCAAATGGCCATGTAATTGGGGCTAATTAAGTAATTAAACCCAATCAATAATGCAATTAAGTCTAAACATAGTCATCAAACCCAATTTCAAACCTATTTGAATGCATAAAATAAATAAACCCTATTGTCCATGAAATTGGGTCCAGTCATGTAATTAAACCAAATTAGGTGTATAGTTTAGACTAGCCAAATAAGTAAATGTAATTGGGCATGAAATTGGGGTTGGTTGAATAATTAAACCTAGTTTGGAATGTAAATGAGGATAAATAAATTTTAAAATCCAATTATAATCAATTTTCATGAATTGGGCCTCAATCAAACCCAATTCAATGTTTGGTTGACTCCATCAAGTAATTAAACCTAATTAGGCATGCATTTGGTGTTAATCAAGTAATAAACCCAATCATGTTTACAAATGGGGCATCAAAATCCTTTAACCCAATTATAACCAATTTTATTGTGTTATAATATCTTATCCATTCTTTGTTTTATTTATCAACTTTGAAATTCAAAATACATCTTTAAATTTGAACTCATTTGAAAAATTTGGGGCTAAAGCAAATTGTTAAGTTAATTACAACAACATTTGCATCAAACAATATGGTGTATCAATAATTAAGTAAATTAAAAATA